>JAWDGP010004775.1:0-10000 GCA_033675545.1 Elysia crispata
ATGCATCATGAGACCTAGCGAAGGGGAAGTTGTTGCGGACAATGTTTGCATCATGAGACCTAGAGAAGGGGAAGTTGTTGCGGACAGGGTATGCATCATGAGACCTAGAGAAGGGGAAGTTGTTGCGGACAAGGTATGCATCATGAGACCTAGAGAAGGGGAAGTTGTTGCGGACTCACCAAGCCCGATGGTCCTGTCATAATCAGCATGGTCGTGCTGGGACAGTGCCGAACCGCCAATATGGTGGTCGCCATAGTACGGTCTGGTGCCCTCGTTTTGGTGTCGCAGTGTCTTGATGCCCGACATACCATCCGATCGGATTCTAACGTTTATCAAACACACAAAATAGGAATAGGAAGGTTGATATAGTATTTCTGCTGTCTGAGCTTATTTTTGTAGCATTAACACGAATTCGCCCACGAGTAATTTTTTTGGGATTTTTTGTTATTCGAATACAGACCACCATAAATAATGTGGTGTGATAGGATAGTTTGATCAGGCTCAGTAGAGTGAAAAAAAGTAAGACCTAAGTAAAGAAAATACAAGTTTAGAGTATATAGAAGCAGCAGTGAGAGAAGAACTGGCTGCAAATTTTAAGGCAAGACGGTTTTTACTATTTCCTCTCTCAAGTTGGAATTACAGTGCTTCAACCACAAAGGAAGAAAAAACAAAGGAAAAGAAAAATTCGTTTTTGTAAAAGGAACTGTTCCTGGTGTTTACCTTTCTTCCACGAAGGTCTGTTGCTGCATCATCTGGCGTCCCAGCGACTCCACGGTCTGCTGGAGGTTCTTCAGCTGTGTAGCTGTGTCGGAATCGAGCTGCACAGTGGCCACAGCTGCAGCTGTGAAGCCCACGGCTGCGGCCAGCATGGCTAGAAGAGGCAGAAGCTGAGGATGGATATAATTCATCATGATGTCAGGCCACATTAGAAGACGAGAAACAACCTAATACTACTATTGATATGACGATTTATTTTGTTGCTTTTAAACCGAGGGTTCCTAAAATACAGGCCAAGTCACCGAAGTGAACAAACTTTTGCAGTAAATGTGAGAATGAGCTGTATCATTTAACTATTTGGCAGAGTTAGGACAGTTAGATATTTTTGTTGTGTAGGCCTGTGGGCTGAATTATAAGGGCGTTCTAAGTACAATTTTGTCCTAACTATGCCAAAAAGTTAGGAGAAATAGATCACTATAACTCAAACTTGCAAAAATTTGTTCACGTCGGTGACTTAGCCTGTATAATAGCAATCAAGATTCCCGAAGACTGGATGTTTATTGTTACTCTGTCATTGTCACTTACTATAGCCTTGAAAACAATGTCTGTGTTGTTTTGATTCCATAATGCACAGCAACTTTTTGCGCAGCACCATGCGATATTTGTGGTCAGGGTCGACACTGGATTCTATGGAAATCTACTGTTTTACAACGAAAGGGCATAAGTCATTGCTCTTTTTCTTATCCAAGTATATTTGATAATCCTAACATAACACAACATCCATGACAACATCAGCAAGTTTCAATAGCAAAAATTCATAAAATTCCTCATATTATGTTGTTCTTTTGGGAACCCCATGTCATAATATTATTGTAATGTGCCAAACTCCTTTTTGTGGGCACAGATGAACATATGTAATTAGCAGTTAAAGGACATAGGACATAATAAGACACAACATAATAATTCTTGTTTTGGGCTCAGATAATTAGAGAGGCATAGGTTTTTGTGCAAATATTGACTACGTGGATATTAATTTTACAAATTCTTTCCAACAGATTTATTTAATACTCTTTCATAATATTTATCAACAGTATGAATGATTGTAGTAAAATACGAGAACATATTTATTCGATTATTAATTCAGATTCCTCCACCTTTTTCAAAAAATCTTTTGTGCTAAATAAAAAATTCTACGCATATAAAACCACAGCAATTTAAAAACCCACAGAATAGCACCATTAAACCATTTCACAAGATTGGCTAGTGCGTTTCAAACGTGTTTTCATCGTTAAAGTATTTTGAATAATTATTTTCGGTCTTAGTGGCCCTTTTGAGCAATAAAAATACGATACTTAATTCCATAAAAAAAGCAGACTTAAACACGCGTAATCTTCAAATTTTCTGTTCAGGCCAAACTTACTGAATAAAATAATTCTATAACAAAAAAAAACAACAAAAAACAAATACAAAACAACAAAAAACCAACTAATATCAAGTATAGAGAAAATAAAAATCCAGGTGAGGCAAAAGCTGTCCCAGGCTCACCAAGTGGATTGTTCGTTGGGGATAACTAAATGTTCTGTTGTCTCTTACAAACTTATCAATAAAAATGCCTAACACGAGGCGGTTTAAGTGATCCACTTTTCCAAAGTTATCAATAATCGAATATGGAAAAAAAGAATGAGTCATAAATAGTCAACATTTATTTTTTAGCAGAGCTAATATCTTCTCAGGATTTTAATAAAATCGTCTTTACTACACCCCCCCCCTCCTTTTTTTTTGAAGTGCCCCATCAGCGTTTGGTTGACTTCACGGCTAAGGAATACAATACTATTTTTGCAGTTAACAAAATAATCAGTTTTCTTTTCTGACCAGAAATTATATAATCTTATAAATTTAAAGGCATGAGAAAAAAGCTTTAGAAAAGAAAAGAAAAAATCACCACAATTTCAAACTATAAAATATGACTACGTTTCGAATTTGCTCAAAACGTAAATATTTGTAATGAATTCTTACTTCAGTATAAAGCAGTTATTTTAAGATGTTTTACGTGTTACGTATTCTGATTTGGAATGTCATAGATGTAACTTACATGTATCATTTAACTTTCTATTAAAATGATGGAACCTCTACAACCTTTAAAGATAATCAATCTAAAATGACACAGAAAATAAAAATTTAACAATAGCGGAAAAAAATAACAAGTTGCCGAAATTAAAGGATATAAAAGACTCCAATAAATTAATTAAGAGCCTAAATGCTTCTCAGTGGACATAATAGCTAAAAAGCCAACCTTGAGAGACATTAAACTTAAGATAATTATTTTTTGATCGATATAGCCTTTAAAGGAAAAAAATAACAAGATATATATAATGGGATTATCCTGTACTGTTATTGCTATAGAAGGAATTTTGTTTTTTTATCTCCTGATTTTATCAATCTATTTTCGGTTTTTATTTTTTAATCGGACACGTTTGACACGCCTGCAAATTGACGTAAACGATAAAGCAATGCACCTACTTGCGACATATCTTCTATTTTGATCAACCTATTTTCGGTTTTTATTTTTTATTCGAACACGTTTGACGCGCCTGAAAATTGACGTAAACGATAAAGCAATGCACCTACTTGCGACATCTTGACGGCCAGGTTTGACTCAGTTCGGTCTCAGATTTCTCGGTTCCAAGGAACCCAAAGGTTCTTCCACTTGTCCAGCCGAAGGACGTCTTTATAAACACGGCTTGTCCCACTCACCCTGTCAATCTTACAGCAGGAGAGGAGAGTGTTGATCAACTTGGGAGACGTAAAACGGGTGAGCTGTACGCTAATCTGTTCTGTTTTCCATTTCAGGTTCTTGGCGAGCCAGGGTATCGTTGACAAAGATGCAGCCGAACTACCTGCCAAGTAACCCGTCAAACTGACCTGTCAGAGTCTAGAAAAGTCCCGCCCCCAACAGCCAACGCCTCTATTATGTCACTGGCTGAAAGGTCAATGTGATGGTCAATAAGTGAGAAAATCTGAACTTAGAGATAAAAGGGGACTGAGGCACAGAGCAAGAAAAGTAAGGCATTATGGAAGGTTGGAGAAGGGGGATGGGAAAGGGGAAAGAAAGAGATATTGATTATGGGAAAAGATGCTAATATACAAAGCGGCACCAATGTATATCTCTTAATTTGTCTTCAAGAAGGATGTAACGGACTATTTTTAGATTGAACCATGGAAACCTCTGACCTCCATCGCGATACAAGAAATTAGTGTCTTATAATTAATCTGATATTGGGAATCTCCAGCAACGCTTCAGCACCGCCCTTAACCCCAAACAGACAATTGTTATGACTGATAACCGTGTTATTCTGACCCTCATTGTCCGTGCTCTCCAAACATTGTCGGAAAGATCAATTACCTAACAGCCTCAAATCCCTCTTAAAGAGCCCTCCAAGAGCGTCTGGCTAGGGACCACACAGATCTCTTGAGAGGAACATCGAGATAATGCTCAGCTACTGGTCAGCCATTGAGTATGATATCCCTTTGGTCAATGGTTCCCGATCATGGAGAGAGAATCATTGACCTCGACGTCCATCCTGTCCTTGAAGAATAAACTTTTGTCTCAAACCGTGGGTCACTTGGTACTCGACCTGTTCTAAGTGCACGCAAGCTGTTCTAATATCAAACTCGATAAACAGCTATCACAAACTAATTCGCTTCTTCATTTCATAATTTTCAACAAAGAGTCTGAAAGTTCAAACAACTTCACCTATTTTCAGTGCTGTTGTCCTTGATCTTACTACTACTACTACTACTACTACTACTACTACTACTACTACTACTACTACTACTACTACTACTACTACTACTACTACTACTACTACTACTACTACTGCTACTGCTACTGCTACTGCTACTGCTACTACTACTGCTGCCACTGCTACCACTGCTACCACTGCTACCACTGCTACCACTGCTACTACTGCTACTACTACTACTACTACTACTACTACTACTACTACTACTACTACTACTACTACTACTACTGCTACTACTACCACTACCTGTTCCAGTCTAGTACTCAGTACCGTTAGCATTAAAGCATCGCTGGCAGTCATCATGTAACCCTTACATAACAGTTACGTTCTCGGTGAGAGGGATAGCATGTTTGCGAAAAGCGATTATGCTACGTACCGCTGGGTGGGAGGAGTTTATGCAAATGATGTCGGTCAGTATAAAAATATTACGTCATAGTCTAGCTTAGGCCCGTAAACCTTTCCTGTGAAACCTCAGAAGTGTTAGGGTAAGGGCTAAAGTAAGGGTTAGAATGACGGTTAGGGTAAATTAAGGGTAAGGGTAAGGATTAGGGTTAGGCTAAGGGTTAGGGTTAGGGTTTGGATTGGGGTAAGGGATTAGGGTTAGGATTAGTGTCAAGTGAATTGATAGGGTTTTGATAAGGGTTACGGTTTACCTTATTTCTGCCCCTAACCTTAATCCTAACCCGAAACCTAACCCTCAAAATAACCTTCACACTAATCCTAACCCTAACCATTACCCTAACCCTAATACTAACCCTTACCCTAATCCTTAACCCTAACCCTAAACTTTACCTTAAATAAATGCTAACCCTAACCTTAACACTAACCCTAACCCTAACCTTAACCGTAACCCTAAGCCTAACCCTAACCCTTACGAGAATCCTATTGTTAACACTAAACCTTACCCTTATCTTAAACCCGAACCCTAAAAATTACCCTTAAATAAACCCTACCCCTAACCCTACCCCTGACCCTACCCCTACCCCTACCCCTACCCCTAACACTAACCCTAATCCTAATCCTAACCCTAACCCTTACCCTATATCTCTAAAAGTTTATTTCCTTTGTCTTTTATCACTATAAAGATTCAACTTGATAAGAATAAAATCTTGAGCACTTTTGAGTTTAAATGAAAGCGTTAGATTGAAAATACAATGCACAAACTCTCTGATGCGAGAGAAACGTCCGCCACGTGAAAGTGCGCATGGCTGAACTAAAGTCGTAACACGCACGACACGATCTTGTGTGCTTCGTTGAACGAGATAGTTCCGTAGACCTCGGCGCAACAACAAACTGTTATCATCCTTCCAGTTATCACCTTGATAAATGGCAAATTACTTAGAATCGGTAACAAGGCATTGTCAATTGGAAGTGATATTTTGACCTTAATTTCTTATCATTTTTATTAGGGATCCTAGAAACCTAGCTTTAAAATCCAACTCTCCTGCAGTACAGTGAAGCAGCTTTGATCAGTACAAAATTCTTTGAAACTATCATTAGAACTTATGGTATGAAAAGACGTAAACTGTTCAATTTAGGTTGTAGATAGCAAAAATAGATTTATAAGAGACAAAAAAACAAGAATTAAAAGGATTTGTTTTAAATGTTATCGGTTTATTCAATATAGAAAAAGGAGAGGGCGAACTTTATACCGAATCGCTTAAGCTTTTCCATTAAACTCTGTGGGTAAAAATGTCTTAGAACGCATTTTTTTACATCTATAACGTATTCAACTTCTCGATCTCAATCGAACGTCCTTGGAAGAAAATATTTCAGTGGAAAAAAATGATTCTCTACTTAACTGTAATATTCGATTTAAATATCCTTTAAAACTATTATTAGACAGCTATAAATGTCCACGTAAACTGCATGAACGTGAACTGCCTTGCAAGAATTATTGGCTGCCCATTTATTTTAACCTATATATTAAAAAAGTTTAAAACATGTACTGATAGATTTGCATTTAAATTTTAACAGAGTTAGCCTGCTATTATATTATACAAAACTAAGTGCAATAAATTCAGGTGTAGATTTAACGGGGAGTGCCAAATTTAAGTTTTTAGATCTAAAATGTTCGTTAACAAATATTGATAATAATAAACACTCAAGCGATTAGAAATATTACGGAACTAGCTGATTTAGCATAAAATTATATAATTATACTCCATTCATGTAATCAGCTTTTTTCCCCCTCTTTGTCGAAACCACAAACTATTGAATACCGCGCGCATTTGTTTGGCGTGAATTTTCAGCTTCCGGCAGTATTTAGTGGTCTTTCTTTATTTTGAGTTCAAACTAAATTTGGCCACAAATCTTATGTTACTTAAAGATAAACCAGTCTGCCTAAAAAGTTTCGTGATTAAGGGAGAAGTCAATCCTAGTTCAGAAACTCGAGCTTTGTATACGGAATGCAGAGATGTGTGGTCATATATTGTGGACCTGTTACTTTTGGCACAGCTGTAAATCGAACACTAACCCTAACTCTAACTCTAACCTAACCCTAACCCTAACCCTAAACCCTAATCCTAACCCAAACCTAACCCTAACACTAATCCTAATCTAACCCTGTCACTAAGGCTAACCGTAACCGTAACCCCAACCTTAACGCTAACCCTAACCTTAAACCTAACGCTAAACCTAACCCTTACCTAACCCTAATCTTAATACTAGCCTTAACCCTAACCCTAACCCTTACCTAACCCTAACGCTAACCGTAACTGTAACCCTAATCCTAACCCTAACAACAGGTTCTAATAGATAAGGTCTTATTAAATTTTTACAGTGGTCTATTTTATAATTGTATAATATGCATTTACCAGCTACCTGTCCTACGGTTCCTTTTTGAAACCAGCTCCCCTACACGAGTTCTGGTATAGTGTTGAGCTTGTAATTAGAATTCGGCCTAATCGTTTGAATAAACACCATACGCGTTCTATTTCTATCATTACCACTACGTTGTTAATAAACCGTGCTATTCATACTATTACTTTTTTGATTCAATATCATACTATATATGTGTGTGTATATATATATATAAATATATATATATATGTATATATATATATTTATATATATACAAACATCTACTACTTTAATATATACCGTAATATTTATTCTACTACTTTATAAAATAATTACAATACTGCTCGTACTCCTATTTTAGAGACTAAGTTTAGAAATACCAAATTGTTCTTACTTCTATACTAAAGATTTTGTTAATAGACAACCATTTTATTAATTCTTTTAAATTCAAGACTTTTTCAATAAACACCCCACTATTTACAAAACTAAACTAAATATCAAATATCGATAGGTCAAGACCACGAACAATGTATTTCTAGGACTGTAACAAAAATACAAACCATAGCAAAACATGTCAATTAAGAGGCATAACAATTGTCAGGAAATTTTTTTTATTTCAGCTTCTGAAATGGCGCTGTAATTTATCCACGAGATAAATATGGTAGAGCTGGCCGCTAAACATGTTTTACTTTAATGAAACCATTGGCATCCAGTTTGATCTTGTAGCGTTTGGGTACACCTGGTGGTAAGAATGGTAGAGAACAATAGCAACAAGTTATTTGTAGTTTTATGGGAGAAATGTGAGGTTAGGGGTGGTAGGGGAGGGAGATAGAGAAAGCGAGAGAGAGAGAGAGAGAGAGAGAGAGAGAGAGAGAGAGAGAGAGAGAGAGAGAGAGAGAGAGAGAAAGAGGAATATGGGTGTAATAAAGGATTTGAAAGATTATATGATGGATATATACATTGAAAAGATGGACACAAAGTCAAAGAGAACTGCGACAATGGGAAGGCATACGATCTCAAGGCTGACAAAAACAAAAGGAGATGTGGCTGCGACATAGTGCAGAAGAACAAAACATGTAAAAGAGAGGCTAAACACTGAGACAGTTGGATATCCGATGGGGAGGACTTCATCCTGCAGTGAATGGACAAAGCCTCATGATGATGATGATTATCATGGTGATTGTGATGATGATGATGATAATGATGATGGCGACAACGACAATGACTATGATGGTGATGAGGATGATGATGTTGATGATGATGATGGCGACAATGACAAACATTATGATGGTAATGAGGATGATGATGTTGTGATGATGATGATGATGATGATGATGATGATGAGCAATAAAAATAAAGTTAGAGAGAGACCAAAATACATTTTAACATCGCAAATGAAAACAGGCAGGCGAAACTCAAGTGAGTAGTATAAAGGAGAGGAAAACTTTATTTAATAATTTGTATTACATGCACTTTAGAATTTAGGAAGCTGAAGCATGAGCTTTATCTGTTTCCAATTATTGCACAAGGATACCATCTACTATGCCTACATGTAAATACAGTAAAACTCTGGTATAACGAGAATGCCCGGACCAGATGCCTTCTCTCGTTATTGCCGAGTTCTCGTTATTCCACTTGTAAAGGAAAATAGTCTCCAGAGTAATGCGCTTTCTTTTAGATGCCATTTTTGAAGACGTGAAGAGATTATCAGTCTTGGAATTGACGACGTGGATTGAAGATGAGCGATTTAATCACTGTAACAATCAAACCTTGACTGACTGACAACTCTATCAGTGATCAGCTAGGCGTATACCATCGCACACCGCGTGCTATGTTGTGGTTGGGTGGGCTAGGCCATGTGCGTACTGTGGGTGGTGGGGAATGGTAGTAACAAAGAGAGGCATCCTATTGCGGCGTGCTTATTGGTTATTGTTTCTTAGGCTTAGCTTAGGCCTAGTGTGCAGAGAGTGAGAGGCGTGTGCCAGCCTCTCGCTTTCGACACAAGCAATGCGATGGGTGACGCAGTGAAGTAGCCTATTGGCCCGCAATCTTCTTCACAGTTGAGTGCGGCATGCGTGGTCTTTGTCATTTGTGACACAATGGCTGCGAAAAGGCCCTTAGGACTATGACTTTATCTGAACACGAGGGTCCGCGATCTCTCGTTATTACAGAGTTCACTATCCATTTGTTCTCGTTATTCCAGAATCGTAGCTACAAATCTAAAGAAGGGAGAAAAACGGGGATTGAGAAAAAGTCTCGTTATTACCGAGTTCTCGTTGTTTCAATTGTTGTTATAAGTGGACTCCACTGTATTATTCTTTGTGAAATATTACTGCCGCAATAAAAAATCTCTTGTCAAGCTCTACCATTTGGGCAACAATCATCGTCATGATCATTGTAATACATTGTGCTGTAATTCGATCTATTGACTTTCTCACCCTGTTTAGATGCCCACTTTTTAGATAGCGGTTCGACTTCGATCTATATTAAAACCGTTTTATTTAGTTGTATATACTTTGTGTCCCAAGCCTAAAAACTTAGTCTTGTTTATTGAAAACAGCCCGCACGGAAGAAATTGTCCTTATACTTGTGTGGCCTAGATTCTTCTGCAATCTTCGACTTAGTTCTAGCATAGTAATGATCTCCTCACTCCTTGTTTACCTTTGTTCTGATTAGTT
>JAWDGP010004776.1:0-70000 GCA_033675545.1 Elysia crispata
GTCACATGTAATGGTATTGTGTATTTTTGCATCACTAAACTAACTTGGGATGTGTTAAGCTGCTAGAATGGAAGGAGTGAGTGTAATTTGGAATGTAAAATTGCTAGGCACACAAGTTGTTGGGGATGTCATTATTTACAGTGTGTTGGAGTCCTATTTTTCACTTAATTTTATAGTATATTTATATATATATATATATAATTGTATATCGTCTTTAAAATGGACCTCAATATATTGAGGTTTTAAACTAGACCTTTATTTATATCTCTAATCAAGTTGGCAAACACTGTTTTGACTTCAGGGATTAATTTTTAACCAATAATAGTTACGCTAGATTGGTCATGCTAGTTCAATCTGTGCCACTCTATCAAATTTGTCAGATTCTAAAGATTTTTTTTTCTGTCAAATGAATATGTAATAATCGTTTGGTTCTTGTTTACTCTTTTGCATGGAAGAAATGGTGAAAAAAAGTGTTTTGTTTTTTATTGTTTTTTTTTTTAAGTAGTGCACCATTTGCTGTTGAAAAGTAAAGGATTAAAAAAGAATGCTATTTCAGAATTTTGAACTTTATTTCTCTGTTTCAAGGCCTGGTTTTGGATTGGTGTAATGCAGTTCTGTTTTAAACTGTTGTTGTTTTCATCTGTAGCCATCCTTAAATCAAACCATTTCTATCGCACTATTGACTTACAAGTTGCATGTACTGTGTGCCATCGTATTTCCTCAGCATAGTTTTAGGGGTAAAATTGGCTTTGATGTCCCTATTTTAGAGCCATTTTAATAGTATGCAAGTTGTACAAAGATTCTCCTCTAAACATTTGTAAAAGGAAATTCGGATGTAGTTTATATACAGGTCCACAAAGGCATTTTTCAGTTAAATGGATTTAATGATTTGTATGTGGGTATAAATTACCTTTTTAATCATGTTGAAAGGTCTATCAAATTTATTTTTAAAAAAAAGTTATGCATTAATATTGTAGGAAATGGAGAAGAATAAAATGATTCTTTTGGTAGAGTTTGTTTTAAATTGGATACGTGCATTCGAAGAATGTACATTATGATACCAACGATTAGTGTAAATTTATTTTATTGTGATGAATTATTTTTGTTTTGTTCTTCCCAACAGTTATAGGTTTCATGATAGTTAAAAAACAACAAAAACAGTTGAGTCCAATTCAACTATTTCAACATTGTATGCGTTTGGGATTAAGGATAGTGGAGAAGTGTGTTTAGTTGGTTCTGATCGTGCACCTTGTCTAAGCGATTGGCATAGGTGTAGGTGTTAAACTTTAAGGTTCCCATCTAGCCGCAGGATAGGGTTGGTTAGGTGAGATCCAACATCACCATTTAGGTCAAAAAATAGGAAACAAACTTCCAAAAACAATGAGGCAAGCACTATCTTTAGAAATTTTCAAAGGCATGCTGAAACAATACCTATTCGGTGATAGTGTTGATATGTAGTAAAATTGTTATGGTCCATACCAAAATGCAGTGTCATTTAAATATATTTTTTCATTTTTGTTATAAATGCTTTTTATTCAGCTATAATGGGTCTGGCCTCTTTGATGATAAAGCGCATTGACAATGCTTTGTCATGGAGAGGTGAGCTGTACAAATTTATTTTTTTTTATTAGTATTATTATTATTAATAGCAGCAGCACTCTTATTATCATCATCATCACTGTCACTTAGCCAAGCTAGGATTCAAATTCTGGATCTCTGTACTGTCACTTCAAACCTAGTATTCTCTCCAATAGGCAGTATCTGACACTCCAGGAAAAAGGTGTGTGTGTGTATGCAAAGTCAGATAGGGTCTAAACTGTGCAAATTTAGCTAGGGCCTAAACTGCGCAAAGCCAGATGGGGCCTAAACTGCGAAGTCAGCTAGGGCCTAAACTGTGCAAAGTCAGCTAGGCCTAAACTATGCAAAGTCAGATAGGGTCTAAACTGCGCAAAGTCAGCTCAGCTAGGGCCTAAATTGTGCAAAGGCAACTAAGGTCTAACCTGTGCAAAGTCAGCTTGGGCCTAAACTGCACAAAGTCAGATAGGGCTTAAACTGTGCAAACTCAGCTAGGGCCTAATGCAGTGGGGTGTTAGTCAGACACTGGGATACGACCTAATGGAGTGATGTGCTAAGTAAGAAATCGGTATTTGTAGGGAACTGAACAACACCGACATTGCTGGGTGTTCGCTGTATTTGTTTAAGTTCAGCTGAGGAAAGTGACGGAGGGGGGAGGTATACACCCATGGAGACATTTACATTGACATACGGGCACTGCTGTAATGAGCGTGACTCGCATTTATTTCACTATTGTTCCCATCTACATGTATTGGATGGGGTGAATGACATGACCAGGTAAAACAACTCGATGACATAATAACACGTAGACAAATCTTTCATGTCACAACTACTTTGCTGCCACATCTCTGTGTATGTGTGTGTGTGTCTGTCTGTCTCTCTCTCTCTCTCTCTCTCTCTCTCTCTCTCTCTCTCTCTCTCTCTCTCTCTCTCTCTCTCTCTCTCTCTCTCTCTCTCTTCCCATTCCATTTGTTGAGCGCCATGTTCCCTATTGCCATTACAGGTACATGTATATCAAATTTTGCCTACTAAATGTAGTACATGTATTGTATTAATTTTATTTAGCTGTGTGTGTTGATCACTTGTGAAAGCAAGAATCCAGAAGCTTGTTTATTTTAATTGTTTGGTAGGGGGTGGTGTTTTCTTTTTGTTTACTGTTTTTTAGCTCTCAGACTTGCTGTGCATATCTTAAGATATCAGGTACATGTAGACTTTTCTCATGTCCTACTAGTTCTTGCTGCCTGAAATCCATCGATCATCAAGAGGGCTAACTAGAGGGGGAACCCCTCCTCATATAAAATACATAGTATATGTACATGTAGGCCTGCCATGAGACTATTATTTCTCCCCCTTGCCTCAGGACATAACTTTGCCTTTCCCTGGCTGGGCATGCGATGGGAGTTCAGTTTATGGCTCAGCTGTAGTCAGAGATGGGTGGAGTGGTTGGCTCATAGTTCAGTTTCTGGCTCAGTTGTAGTCAGAGATGGGTGGAGTGATTGGCTCATAGTTCAGTTTCTGGCTCAGTTGTAGTCAGAGATGGGTGGAGTGATTGGCTCATAGTTCAGTTTCTGGCTCAGTTGTAGTCAGAGATGGGTGGAGTGGTTGGCTCATAGTTCAGTTTCTGGCTCAGTTGTAGTCAGAGATGGGTGGAGTGATTGGCTCATAGTTCAGTTTCTGGCTCAGTTGTAGTCAGAGATGGGTGGAGTGATTGGCTCATAGTTCAGTTTCTGGCTCAGTTGTAGTCAGAGATGGGTGGAGTGATTGGCTCATAGTTCAGTTTCTGGCTCAGTTGTAGTCAGAGATGGATGGAGTGATTGGCTCATAGTTCAGTTTCTGGCTCAGTTGTAGTCAGAGATGGATGGAGTGATTGGCTCATAGTTCAGTTTCTGGCTCAGTTGTAGTCAGAGATGGATGGAGTGATTGGCTCATAGTTCAGTTTCTGGCTCAGTTGTAATCAGAGATGGGTGGAGTGATTGGCTCATAGTTCAGTTTCTGGCTCAGTTGTAATCAGAGATGGGTGGAGTGATTGGCTCATAGTTCAGTTTCTGGCTCAGTTGTAATCAGAGATGGGTGGAGTGATTGGCTCATAGTTCAGTTTCTGTCTCAGTTGTAATCAGAGATGGGTGGAGTGATTGGCTCATCTCTGGCGACAAAGCTCGGTAAATGGCCCTCGCTGACCAGTGACCCCCACACCTCCACAAGGTGCTTTCACCGATAGAGTTTAAGAAGAGCTTTACTTGGACTAACTTTTCCCCCCTCTTAAACCACTGGTTTCCAGTTCACATCCACAAATCATTTTTTACTTAAATATTCATAAAGTTTAAACCAGATTAATGTAGTCTCTAAAATTTTGCACGTTCCGCCATCCGTTTAATTTTTTTTTTTTTTTAGAATTTTAATGTTTTTTTTTTTCTTAAAGCTGGATGGGATGTGAGGCAGAAAGCCCTCTATGGGTGAATAGTTTAAGCACCATCCCCTCCATACTGACTAGAACTGTTGTTAACTGAGCTAATGTAAAGCATCGTTAGCCTAATAATATATTTTCAGTTTGAATAGTTCGGTAAGAATAAAATATGTTCCGCCTTTTTTCATTCAATTTTTTTTTTTTTTGCTTTATTTCATTATTATTTAAATTTAAAATATAAGGCAGAAACCCCTTATCTGGGTTAAATACCTTCGGTTAAGTACATGTATCCCCCTCCACACATACACACACCCTCTCTCCGTAGTGACAAGAACTGTTGTTGACAGTCTCAGCTATTAGCGTATGTTGTAACTAAATGTGTCAGAGCTCAATTTGAAAAGTTCAGGGAGAAGAAGAAGAAGAAAAGAGACGGAGAGAGAGAGAGAGAAAAGGGGGGGGGGGGAGGGGGGGGGAGAGAAGAGACTGTTTAGAAGGCCTGCTTTCAGCACTGCAGGGGATAATAGCTTTGTATTACAATTGCCTCGTCTAGTTGAACTGTGATAATAATATTAAAGAAAATGAAGCAAGAGACGGGCGTAAAAACATTATACTAACTTTCAGATATCCCACAGAGAAGGAATTTCAACAGTAAGGTTCATAAGGCCAGAAAAGAATCTACATTTTAATGATACATGACACGATATAATACAGCTCATGTCTAATAATTAATATACATTGTTGTTTTGGCCTCTAAACATCTTAGTAGTAGTAGTAGTAGTAGTAGTAGTAGTAGTAGTAGTAGTAGCAGCAGCAGCAGCAGTAGTAGTAGTAGTGGTAGTAGTAGTAGTAGTAGTAGTAGTAGCAGCAGCAGCAGCAGCAGCAGCAGCAGCAGCAGCAGCAGCAGTAGTAGTAGTAGTAGTAGTAGTAGTAGTAGTAGTAGTAGTAGTAGTAGTAGTAGTAGTACAGTAAGGTTCATAAGGTCAGAAAAGAATCTACATTTTAATGATACATGATACGATATAATACAGCTCATGTCTAATAATTAATATACATTGTTGTTTTGGCCTCTAAACATCTTATTAGTCACGCTAGTAGTAGTAGTAGTAGTAGTAGTAGTAGTAGTAGCAGCAGCAGCAGCAGCAGCAGCAGCAGCAGCAGCAGCAGCAGCAGCAGTAGTAGTAGTAGTACAGTAAGGTTCATAAGGTCAGAAAAGAATCTACATTTTAATGATACATGATACGATATAATACATCTCATGTCTAATAATTAATATACATTGTTGTTTTGGCCTCTAAACATCTTATTAGTCACGCTAGTAGTAGTAGTAGTAGTAGTAGTAGTAGCAGCAGCAGCAGCAGCAGCAGCAGCAGCAGCAGCAGCAGCAGCAGTAGTAGTAGTAGTAGTAGTACAGTAAGGTTCATAAGGTCAGAAAAGAATATACATTTTAATGATACATGATACAATATAATACAGCTCATGTTTAATAATTAATACACATTGTTGTTTTGGCCTCTAAACATCTTATTAGTCACGCTAGTAGTAGTAGTGGTAGTAGTAGTAGTAGTAGTAGTAGACATTGCTAGCCTTGACCTCTGAATAGTTAATCACTCCGGTAGACGTTGCTGTCCTTGACCTCAGAACAGTTAGTCTCGCTAGTAGATATTGCTGTCCTTGACCTCTGAATAGTTAGTTTCGCTAGTAAACATTTGCTGACCTTGACCCTAGAACACTTTATCTCGCCAGTAGACATTGCTGACCTTGACCCTAGAACAGTTTGTCCCGCTAGTGGACATTGCTGACCTGGACAAGTTAGTCTCGCTAGTAGACTGCTGGCATTGACCTCTGAAAGATGTCACCCTGGTGATCGTTTCTGGCCTTGACCTTTAAAAAATTGTAATCCTGGTGAACATTTCTGGTCCACACCTCGGAATTTTGAGTCACCGTGGGGTAGATTGCTGACCCAGATCACTGATCGTTGAGTCACTGTGGGTGAGATTGGTGACCCAAACCACTTTGAATCTCAGCGGGGGACGTTGCTGATCTAATCCTTGTTGACACAGATCTGTGAATGTTCCTTCACCGTAAGGGAGGTTGCTAACCCAGATCTCTGAAAGTTGAGTCACCGCGGGAGAGAGTGATGTTCCGATCTATGAACATGGACAATTTTGCTGACTTAATGTATGGACGTTGAGTCATCCTGGTGGACATTGCAGGCCCAAAACTCTGAAGTTTGAGTCAATGTGAGATTGCTGACTCAGATTTCCGAACGTTGAGTCATCCTGGTGGACATTGCTGACCTGGATTTCTGAACGTTGAGTCATGGTAGGGGAATTGCTGATCTGACCTCTGAACGATGACTTGCCTTGGTTGAATATTTCCTGAGTCAGTGACTGGGAAAATCTACGAACATAGAAAAAATAAAAAAGAAAGATAAAAGATTAACTTTGTCGGAAGTTAACAAGAGACACTTGAACTTTAGTTAGTTTGACAGGTACTAAACCAGGAATGTTCTAGTAGTTACGTGATTCTAGCTTGTCTAAATGTGAGACAGAAGTGGTAACCAAGACGAGGCCCCAAAGTCGTCAAGCGGCGGACAGAGACTAGATCTGGCGAGCAAAAGTCCAAGTCCAATCTAGTGGTGGGTGTTTAATTGCATGCACTGTAAGCTCACCAACTCCCTCCAAAAAAAAAAAAAATGTGTATAATTACTAGTGAGAAAATTTTGAGCTACCATTTGTCTGTCGCTCTCTCTCTCTCTCTCTCTCTCTCTCTCTCTCTCTCTCTCTCTCTCTCTCTCTCTCTCTCTCTCTCTCTCTCTCTCTCTCTCTCTCTCTCTCTCTCTCTCTCTATCTATCTATCTATCTATCTCTCTGCCTATATATCTCACTCACTCACTCTCTCATTCTCACTCTCTCTCTTTATCTATCTATCTCTATTTTTTATACATATTGGCGCTCCATGCTTTGTATACTTGTGGGTCGCGTACATCCAAACCTGAATAAATAAATTCTCAGAAAATGTTTAGAACCTGCATGTTTGATCTGAATGGGGTTTTAAGTAAAGTCCTCAATTCAGATAAATGACTTTCATTACAATGCAATGTAAAAAAAAAAAAAAGAAAAATCAAGTAAGCCACGTTACAATTAAGTGAACCTAATGGCGAAACAGAGCTCAAAGTAAACTTGCAACACAGGTTTGCATATTATGCTATATATATATATATATATATATATATATATATATATATATATATTCAAACAAGCGCTTTATTATTGTTGTTGTTGTTGTTATTATTATTATTATTATTATTATTGTTAGTAGTAGTAGTAGTAGTAGTAGTAGTAGTAGTAGTAGTAGTAGTAGTAGTAGTAGTAGTAGTAGTAGTAGTAGTAGTAGTAGTAGTCGTAGTAGTAGTAGTCGTAGTAGTAGTAGTAGTAGTAGTAGTAGTAGTAGTAGTAGTAGTAGTAGTAGTAGTAGTAGTAGTAGTAGTAGTAGTAGTAGTAGTAGTAGTAGTAGTAGTAGTAGGATATGCTGATTTTGATTTTATATCCTCTGATAAGCGTGATTTATTTAATTCATTGTCCAACAATAATGGTCGATTATTATTGAAGTTAAATATTCGATAATTTTAAGGTTGAAAAAAGCAGGGGAGAGAGAGAGAGAGAGAGAGAGAGAGAGAGAGAGAGAGAGAGAGAGAGAGAGAGAGAGAGAGAGAGAGAGAGAGAGAGAGAGAGAGAGAGAGAGAGAGAGAGAGAGAGAGAGAGAGAGAGAGATCAACATTGCATTTTTTTTCCAAGACTGTTGTAGGCTTAAATCTTTATCTCCTATTGTTGGAGTTTCCTACTTTTATCTGCGTCATTAAGCTTATGCATGAAACGGTAGCCCTAGACTTGTGGGGAAACGCTTATCGATTGTGCTGTGCGCATGCGTCATTGATTCATCTATTGAAACAGTAGAGTTCCGGCTACCGACCGTGTGAAAATAAGTTCAGGTCAATAACGTTAACGTCAAATTGGCTAACGTTTTCGGGGATGCTATGCCACATTATACCACATTTGATATTTACATTCTTTAGGACTCTCGATCAGACATACTGCTCACAGTTGTCAGGTCTCTGTGCGCAAATTACTAGAACCTTAAAGAAATTCACTGTTCTTTGGTACCAGCTCAGATTAAGATCTCAAGAAGCACTTGAGCTCACCACTCACGTAGTATATAGAGGTCTAGATCTAGATCTAGATTCTAGATCTAAGTGTATTGCACACTGAAACAGTGGGTTAACTAGACTAGTGACTAACCGTACCCTCATTAGATTTAGACTCATTCACCAATGAAATTTGACATATTCTAAATTAATTTATTATGTTCTCTATCGGAGAAAGAAATATAGGTTTAGCTCATTGATTCTAACGATTATAAACAGGCTAAGATTCTAAAGCAGAAACCGTCAGTCGAGCCATCTAGACTCAAGATTTCTAGATCTATCTAGAATCTGGATCTAAACTGATCCTACTCCTACTAAACCTATAATTTTCGGAATTTTCTAAATGATTTATTGTATTCAATTAAGCGCTAGATCTAGGTCCATATCTAGATCTACATTCTTAATAGGTCTAGATCTATATTCACTGAGACTAAATCTAGTCTATATCTAGATCTTGATAATCTAGACATGTAATAAGACAAGTATGTCTTTGTAATGTAGATATTTAAACTGCTCCTAAAAGCCAACTCTTTCTAATTCATTGACAACCCTAATCTGTTTTGAGACTTAATATTTTGTAGGGAATGCAAAAAAAAAAAAACCAATCTAGATCTAGACTAGATCTAGATTATTCGAATCTAGGACCTAGGTAAATTTCTAAGGGCAAAGGGATTTACACTTTCACCAATTTTCAGTTTGCCCAGCAACATCTCAACCTAAAATCCAAAGTTGGTTTCCACTCCGCAAGGATAATCGACAGAGAATTTGCAGGGACATGTTTAATAATAGAAAATGATGATGATAACAGAGCACCTATGCAAGCTGAGTCAAGTCTAGCTGGCTAGCTATCAACAAAGGCTGTTGGCCTAGTTATTGAACAGTATTTTTCTGGGACACCCTGATTTAGACATTAAATAGGCCTATAAACTTTTTTGTAAAATATCATTTAGATCTAGATCTAGTTAGGTTTAATCTATGATTCTTAAACATAGAAATGCAAATAGATAGCAAAGAATCTATTTCTGTTTAGTTGAACGAGATCTACATCTTTCCATCGAATGATGAGATTGAAGATGTTGGTTAAAAATAAAATCTGATGAGGCAGTGACAAAACCTTTTTGTTTTTGGTCTAAAAAAATAATGTCTCTCTCTTCAGAGAAAAATAATATAAAATATAGATCTTGACAAAGATTCATAGGTGTAAAATACATTTAGTTGCTGTCTTTTCCTAATCAAGCAAAGTTTTAACTTACTTTCTGGTTCCGTTAAAATTCTGAACTGTGTACATTTTAGGAAAAGAGAATTTTTTTATCTAGAGTAGATAACAATATTTTTGGAGGATAACTTTGTGACCCTTAAATCTCCTAAGTCAAAAATCAGAAATAATCTTTTATCAGTCTGAGATAAAAATTGAACTTGGAGATGTATTGATCAAGAGTCCAAGATTTAGACCAACTGAACAAGATCTAGAAGGTTTTAAAAATGTGAACACTTTGAAATGTTGCCAGTGATCAAATCTTCAAATTTAGAAATTATTTTTATTGCATTAGAATCTGGATTGAAAAGAAAAATTCTTGAGCTGTATTAGGTTGTATCCTTTGATTGAAATTTTGAAATAGACCTAGGTCCACATCATTAAGAACTCAGAGGTTGTGGTATGTACACTTGAAGGAAATGTGTTCTGCAATTATCAAACAATCCTTAAGTAAGTGGAATATTGCAAAGACCGAACCTATCTTTGAGAAAAGTTAAACCATCACGTCTTCAGTTGTAATTGGATCTACTCCAATATCACAATTAACCTCAACTTCACGTGGACGTTCGTTTATCTGGAATTAAGCCGTACCTGGATCTAACAAGTGAGTAAGATATTACTAGCTCTTAAGCTTAAAATTAAATACATTTTAATATGGTATTATTTTACCTTTATAGATTCAGATCAGTCCGGAAATTTTTTTTAAAAAGAAGCATTTAAGTACATGATCAGTATAATTACAATTGTTTATCAACCTGAATTATGGAAGTAGGACTAAAGGTAAACAGGTTTACTGAAGTCTTCATTTAACATGAACACAGCTCCTTGGAAAATGTAGATGGACAATGAGTTTGAAACGATAATAGATTTTCCCAATCTAAAACTAAAGTGATAGAGTTGATCTTACTTCTAAGATCAAAGACATTGTTCACCTTATAAGTTTACAGTAAAAAATAATTACCTTTTGTTTGTTGTTTGATTCAAATAAAAGATGATTATTGTAAGAGAATATCTTCTCCCATTCCCTAACATTTTACCACTCTAGAGCAATCATTATTATTTTAAATATAAAGTGATAAAAGGGACAGTGAAATGGGTTTTTTTTATGTGTGCATATGTACACATATATGATATTGATATTGATTTCTTGTCATGTGCAATTCGAGAAATATTTGTAATAACTTTTTTCAAACTGTCTTCAACTTCAAGCAAAATAAAATTTGAATTACATGTTTCAGTAGCATGATTTGAAGAGAATTGGAAAGGGCTTTGTGATTACAAATGGCAGATGATGGAAGATTATTGAAACATTGCAAATCACCTAATCACCTGATTCTACAAAGCCCTTTAGCCAGATGATATCTTTTGATAATTAAAGCTGTTGCCAAATAGGCTCATTTTGACCAACCTGAAATATTTGAAGAATGTAGCCCTGAAGTTGTTTGTCTTATATTGTAAGTTATAATTACACCTAACATCAGGTGAAAACCTACAGGTTGTACTGGAGCTCTTTGAGGGAGATTACAAGTGCAAAAAAAATACCTTAATTGGTAATATTTCACTTTAACACACTCAAGGCGTGCCAAGATGGAGCCCATACTCAAATCATCTTTCAGAAAAGTCAAGTGTTTGAAAATAGCATTTGGGGCCCAAGCAGCTAGGTACTGAACATGTCTATTGATTAAATTTCTCATTGTCTCTGACTATCTGTCTCTCAGTCTCTCTCTCTCTCTCTCTCTCTCTCTCTCTCTCTCTCTCTCTCTCTCTCTCTCTCTCTCTCTCTCTCTCTCATTGTAATGCTATAAATAGATACTTGCAAGTCTTGCACATGTGTTAAGATACTTAAATAGATTGTCAGCTGCTATAAATTAATCCTTTTCCAGCGAGTGTAGATACATGTAATTAAAATTTGTGCTGGAGAGTATTTAAAGCTCTGGCAGAATCACCAACCGTGCCCCTCATCAAAGAGGGAGTTTACCACTGATCAAAACTGAGTTCTCTTAACAAAATATTACAGTATGTAAACGTTATCAATTCATAGATGGGGGTGGGGTTCTGCCAGGTTTCTACAACACTCCACAGATTGATTAGAAAAAAAAAGGATGATGATAAGGGTATTGATGTGGGCTACTGGTACCCTCCCAGTTAAAGCTTAACCCTTGAATCAGGGGTTAGCAAGCACTCATCTCTCACATGCGGCTCCCTGTGGCTTTTGAAAATGATTAATGCGCATCTAATTAAAATGTCTTTTACTTTAATTTGTTTGCTTTTTAAAAAGTAATTCTAAATTTGAAGGTTAGAGTTATTTTGGAACATCCAAATAAAATGTATTTAAAAAGTTGTCGCTCCTAACCCCATGGCTCGGGCCGTGTGAGCCGGAAATGTCCAAAGGGTTTTTGGCTCCGTTTTTCTTCCCTGTGGGAACCGTGTCCAAATGGATCTTAGAGTGGTAAGGGTTGCCGACCCCTGCCCAAGACCAAAACTGTTCGAACAGATTGAGGTTATCAATTATGGCATCTACACCACCGAGCAGACTTAAGGTGCTAGTTTTATCCACATCTCTATAGATCTATACATTTTCATTTGTAGCCTAAGAAGAACCATACAAGTATGTTCTTTATAACCTTTAAAATTGTATAAAATTTATTTCATGATGCTGGTCATTATAGCGATGATGATGATGATAAATTGATTTCATGATGCTGGTCATTATAGCGATGATGATGAATTGATTTCATGATGCTGGTCATCATAGTGATGATGATGTGTGTTGTCCGTTGCTCAGTAATTGCCTCATTAGAATAGAATTTAAACTTCAATTATTTTTTTTTGCCGGGTTGAATGTTGTTGAAAGAGCACAGTATAATCAATGAAATTTATCGCTAGGGTAGGTATACCTTGCTATTTCCAAATTTAAAAAAAAGGCAATAAAAGGTTATGACATAGAGTATTAATAAGAACCATTAAATTTGACATTAAAATACAGGGCTGTTGTTAGAAAGTCAAGAGAATGCTTCTTTTATTTTAAATTTGAAAAACTCACCGATGAACTTGAGCTGAGTGAGCCAAGAATAGCTGTTTGTACGACTAGTTTGAAGGTAGCTCCCTAAAAACTTCCTCAGCAAACTGGCGTGTCCAAAAAGTTGTGCTCTGCCTCAAGGACCAATCTACCATAGCGGCGTGCTGCTCGGAATGTGGAGCTCAAAATGAGAAATCAACCTAGCCTACAAGCCACGCTAAACTGAGCTGTCTGAGCTAGCTGTGTAGCTAGGAATTAGGATAGATCTCCCCCTATCCCGCTTCTCCGCCCTTCCTCTATTCATCCAGAGGATCTCCTCCAGGAGTCCCTAGCTTGCGACAGCAGGGCCACGACAGTTTATTCTTTTTTACCTCGCAGAAGATAAATGCTTTCAGTCCGTCCGGCCCTAAATTCACCTAGCATGTGAGGAGGTTTAGACCTACACATTCTTGCGCAGATCTGTTGGCCTCCAGTTCTGCGTCAAGATTCTTCTGTCACTTTTAGTGATTGTTACATCAAGGGTTCTAACACTTTCTACTGTCAAGTATCGGAATGTTGGTATTGTCAATAGAAGATGTGGTGTGAGACTAAATCGAGATTATTTTTAATGAAAAATGGAGGGGATTTGAGAGGGGAGGGGGCAAGGAATAGGAGTTTAGAATATTTAAAGTTTGAATCAAACACACCTTAAATTTAAGTATCTATGTCGTGTTTTCCGGCATTCGCGTGAGCCATGTTTGCTTGAAGTCGAATTCACTTTATTTAGATACCCTTTGCAGTTTTGATGAATACCACCCATGCGCTTGTCTAGATCTTCATAAAATGTCTGAATTTTCACATCTTGATACATTTACTATTTTCTCACGCATTCACTCAATTTAGATCTATCTAGATCTATATGTTGTTTTGCATTGACCGGGAGACAAAAAAAATTCTGCAATGCTCCATTCCCGTTTGCTTAAAGTTATACATTTTTTTCTGAAATCACATACAAAAAACGCTTTCCACTGTTTTGGATCGAGTTCATAGTCCAACCCGCCTTCAGACATATAATTTATATTGTCGCCCAACAGATGTGTACCGTTTCCAATGGGTGTCTAGGTGTCCATCATCACAGATCAAGCCGAGGCCTTGTCCCCTCTTTATTTAAAGCTTTCAGACCACCCTTACTCTACATCTCATACATTTCCCCCTGAACGCTGTCATAATAATTACATGTATAATGAATGTGCAAGTGGGCTCTAGATGCTAGCGCCTTATAGCGTACAGTTTGAGACTCGTTCGGAACAAGTGTGTACTGCATAAGACGGTAGTAACTTTATAGCCTAGTCTAACCGTCAACGGTGCCTGTCCGTCTTTCCCTCCTTTCTGTCAGTTGACACCCACTTTCTTGACCCAGCATTGTGCTCTACTTTTTGCCCAGTAAGTTTGTGTTAAACGTTTGCACAGCTGTGGGCGAGACGTTCTTGTGTGTTGAGTGACAGGGCGGGGATTCGCCTAGCCTGGAAGCGACAGCTACACAGCTTACCATCGGCATTGAAGGCGAAACCATCCGCAAGACGTTGTGATAATGGCCGTACGATGGCAGTCAGGCCAGGCAAACATTCTTGACTGACATACTTAAAGATCTAAATAATTATTAGGAATCTCCGTGTGTCTAGCGTGAATTGAGCTGCAAGCCAGTGAAGTGTTGGGTATCCTCCCGGTTTTTAGACCACTCCGCTCCACCGTGACAGAGTGGTTTGGTTAGTATGTAGGCTCTACACCGAAGCCTGCTGGTATAGCCTTCATTGCACGAGCAGGGTAGACACGGTGTCATGCCTTGCTAACCCCGGCCGTCACAGAATCAGGCCACGCATCTCAGAGCTAGGCGAAAGAAGTCTGTTGATGACGTAGCTAGCTAAACGTCTTGTGCCTTTTGTTGGGACCTAGGGCTTTCATTATATTTAGTAACACATTGTCAATGTGATATGGCGACAACTTGTGTTTGGTGCTAGGATTAGGTAACCCGACCGAGTCGCTTGAAATCAACTACAGCTGGCATAGTCTCCATTTCGTGGTGCAGATCTTAGAACTTATGTTGAGAGTTTAGAATCTGTGCTGTGAGGCGATGCGTTAGAATCCTGTTTTGATCTTCTTGGACCTATGCTGAATTTGTGTTGTTAGGTTAAGACATGTTAACTCGTTTGGTACTTAGCCTTGCTGCTTTTCAATTTCAACACGTAATTTTACCTTACTTAATTAGGTTTTCTTTTGTTTCCTCATTACATTTATTGAAGAGTTTAAGAGAGATCTTGACCAGGCTGTTGACATCAACATTTCAAAGGAGACATCTGGTTCGGAACATCAAGCAAGTGTTGGGGTTCGGGCTTCATTGTTAGTTTCGATAGTTTTAGTGATCAATCATGTTCATTTGAGAGCGGCACTAGTCAAGATAAAAATCTACACTTCTCCAAGTGAAAAATGAGATGGACTTATTGCCAAAGAGAGATTCATGAGGGCGCTGTTAAAGAGTTTTCTCCATGTTCTCTCGAATATCGTTGTATAGTCTGGAGGGAGTGGGAGAACCCAGACCCCACTCGCAATTGTTACCAATATTGCGTAGCCGTTAATGAGTTGCTTAGGCCGATGTGTGCCAGCGCCCGAGGCTCGTTCTGTTCCGTGACCTTCCTGTTTGGACCGCTGAAGACTCGGGGCTTGCCTGCTCTGGTCTAATTAAGTCTGGACCACAGTTACTGGAACATTCTACAGAGTCGAGCTTCTTCATCAGCGCCCTCGGCCTCGCGCCCCCTCTGTGACATTTGCAATAAACTGGAGATGCTTCGGTTACAAGAACGTTGGGAGGGGGGAGGGGGGGGGGGGAGGGAAGGCAGGAATGACACTGTTCATTTGTTCGAAATGCGTTTGAAAAATTGGAGAGGGGTGGGTGTAGAAGAAACAACCACCATGAGAGTTGTAAACGTTTCCCGTGGGTTTGAATCGGGTCTTTTCTTCCCAGCTCTATCTTGCCTGGCGGGGGCGGATATAGGATGTTCTGACGATTAGAATGGATTTGTACAATTTAGAATGTAATACGCAGAAAAATGCTGGATTCAGTAATGCAAAGCTACTACTGCCACCAGCGCACCTTTAGTGTTAGACACGCGAGCTATAGATCTAGAGATCTACTGGCTTTAACTGCGTTCCTTGCGCTCCCAACTACATGTAGCTGGGTGTTGTCTCTGAGTCTGTTCTATATGGTAAAACATCAGCTGGAAAATGCCACAGCCTCACAAAGCTGCTAACCTAATGAGTAGACGATGCATAGTTTTCACCAGCAGTGAGTGAGACCAGACGTAGCACATTATTATCTCAATATATATATATACGTTTCTTCGATAACCTTCAATCTGAGAGCGCAGCACAGTTTGCGCAGGTCATGGAAGTCATTAAGATATCCTAAGCGTAAAGGAAAACACACCAAGCTTGCTGTGGGCATAACTAAACAAATCTTTAAACTGATCTCCTGAACAGAAAGGGAAAAATCTGATGTAGTATGGGTGCAGAGGAACCGAAATTAATCTTCCATTAATGACTCTGACTCTATCAAATAGTCTGGCCTCACAGTATCCACTCGCAGTCTGAACTCTTGTCACCTTGGCTTCATTTGCAACAGTGAGAGCACTGAGCCAGGACTGGGGCCCGATCCACTTCTAAGTTCTATTCTTACCTTTTGACTGACTGAGCACTGAGCCAGGACTGGGGCCCGATCCACTTCTAAGTTCTATTCTTACCTTTTGACTGACTGAGCACTGAGCCAGGACTGGGGCCCGATCCACTTCTAAGTTCTATTCTTACCTTTTGACTGACTGAGCACTGAGCCAGGACTGGGGCCCGATCCACTTCTAAGTTCTATTCTTACCTTTTGACTGACTGAGCACTGAGCCAGGACTGGGGCCCGATCCACTTCTAAGTTCTATTCTTACCTTTTGACTGACTGAGCACTGAGCCAGGACTGGGGCCCGATCCACTTCTAAGTTCTATTCTTACCTTTTGACTGACTGAGCACTGAGCCAGGACTGGGGCCCGATCCACTTCTAAGTTCTATTCTTACCTTTTGACTGACTGAGCACTGAGCCAGGACTGGGGCCCGATCCACTTCTAAGTTCTATTCTTACCTTTTGACTGACTGAGCACTGAGCCAGGACTGGGGCCCGATCCACTTCTAAGTTCTATTCTTACCTTTTGACTGACTGAGCACTGAGCCAGGACTGGGGCCCGATCCACTTCTAAGTTCTATTCTTACCTTTTGACTGACTGAGCACTGAGCCAGGACTGGGGCCCGATCCACTTCTAAGTTCTATTCTTACCTTTTGACTGACTGAGCACTGAGCCAGGACTGGGGCCCGATCCACTTCTAAGTTCTATTCTTACCTTTTGACTGACTGAGCACTGAGCCAGGACTGGGGCCCGATCCACTTCTAAGTTCTATTCTTACCTTTTGACTGACTGAGCACTGAGCCAGGACTGGGGCCCGATCCACTTCTAAGTTCTATTCTTACCTTTTGACTGACTGAGCACTGAGCCAGGACTGGGGCCCGATCCACTTCTAAGTTCTATTCTTACCTTTTGACTGACTGAGCACTGAGCCAGGACTGGGGCCCGATCCACTTCTAAGTTCTATTCTTACCTTTTGAGAGCTTTAAATAGAATCGTGTAGTTATGATTTTTGTCAAATTTGCGGATAGTGAACATAAATAAGAGCTTCTTCTAAGCACTTCCGACTTAATGTGTGTCTTCTGCTCCTAACCATTGTACTTGTCATTCGTCGGTTAGTTCCTCAAAAATATCTGTTCCGGGACTGCAGCTTTCCTTCAAAATCAGCTAAATGGCTGAGCCTATGATCGAAGCCGATACCGAGCGCGCCACGGATCTCCTGCAGTGATGAGTTTGGTGAGAACTGACTTCTCTTGCTCGCCGGGAGAGTTGAGCTAAAGGGCCACCACCTCAATGGTCACCTCCAAGTTTTCCTCATCACAATAAAATAATGTTGACACGGCTTTTGAAGTTTTGGAGAATCCTTAAAGTTAAACCATTGTTTGCTGTTTTTCGACATAAAGTACCATAAATTCCAACGATATCATAATATCAAATACTAGCTAACGGATTTTTTGTCTTGACAGAATTATTGTTTATCATTTACTTAAAGGTGGCGTGAAGGAAATTAAAGGACATTCAATTTAAAAAAATGGTTTTTTTTTGTTTTTGTTTTTTTTTTTTTTTTTTTTGGGAAGGGGGGGTAATAAAGGGGTGTCTAAGAATTGTTCTTTGTACCTAATTGTACCCAGTTTATAATGTACCAGATCTAGATTCTATTGATTTGGAAAGGAAAAGGGGAGGGGGGAGAGAAAGAGTGTTGTATTCACACTGTTTCGGCCGAACCCATGATAGCTAACAGATTCATAGTTGTTCAAGCCATGCTCTCTTCCTATTTGTCGACTCTGGGTTGGCGAGTAGACGCACTTATCGATTTTCAAACGGGAAGGTCAGGCCGGGCGCTATTTCAGGTGTTGAGGGGAAATATCGGTGCGTCACCTAGTTGTTTACTTGGTTATGTTCGGAATTCAGTGATTCCCCATCGGTCGCAGTGCGCATTTTGTATTGTTGAACTCTGAAGGTAAAATCGGGAAGGATAACCCCACTGGAAAACATTACATAATCGGACCTTTGTTGCTTCAATAGATTGAATAACAAACATTTAGATACGTCAGTGTCAGCTCAGTGGCTCCTGCCGGGACAATTATTTCTTGACTCAAAACAAAACAACAGAACACCTGTCACTTTGTGTGAAGAAAGAGCTCAGCCGGCGTGTGGCCAGCATGTTGAGGTCTGACGAGAACTAAGAACTACATTTGTAATCAGCTGGAGCAGTGAGACGGTCAATCCCCGCACATCAGAGACGAAACACCAGCCTTGCCATGGAGAGATCAGGGTAAGTCACTCTAGCATGGAATCCCCAGCACCTCTCGGCAACAGCAAGAAACAAAAAGTATCAGTGCCGTGTTCTTGGACATTTTTAAAAGTTTTGTGTTGCAGGACAATAGGATCAAACTTGACGTAACCGCAGATCAAGTCACGCGCTAAAGTTTGAAATCAGTCAACTCTTCAACGTGATGTTGAAGATGTCAGTTAAAAAAGTCCTGTGACATCCGAGATGACTTTCTAGCTTAGTTCGCTTCTTGACTTGTCCACCGAATTTTATCAATGAAAGTTTGAAAGAAGGATACTGCATCAATCAAATCTTCAACTTTTTCGGCTTGGCCTCCACCCCCTTCTCTCTCTCTCTCTCTCTCTCTCTCTCTCTCTCTCTCTCTCTCTCTCTCTCTCTCTCTCTCACATACACACACACATACTCTATATCTCTCTCCTTCCCTCCCACCCTCTCTCGCTCCCTCCCTCCCTCTCCCTCTGTATTGCTCTCTACCTATCTAGCCGTGTCTCTCTTCGTCTGTCACTAGCACTCTTTGGGTCCCTTTCTCTCCCTCTGTCAGTCTCTTGCTGTTTTTTAATGGCTCCGTGTCCCAAGAACTTTCAATCCCTGTTTCCCTTCGACCCTCCATCTGGTTTGTAACGCCGTTGAATCCCTCAGCATTCCCTGCGGCGACATTTCCTTGCCTTGCCCCACCTAAAAGCTGCGATATATATTTCCATTCATTTTTAGGTACGGTGGGAAGGGCTTGATTTAAATCAGAATCCACAGTTATTACCTTGCAAACCAAATAGATTCCGGTCTGATTTAAACGAATGGAAGTCGCTGTTCATAGGTTTTGACCCCGTGAACGAACCATCGCCGGCGTGGTTGTGAGCTCAAGTCAGCGAATTAGCCAAGTTGAAACCAGAATTAGTTCATGAGAAATTCAGATAGCAGCCTCTTGTCGCTGGTATCTTTTATTATCTCCACACTGGCAGTGAAGCAACAAGTTGGGGTGCATTTAAGCAAAAAAAAAAAAAAGGGCAGCAGTGTAACTTGCCCTGAAGGTCACTAAATTCTTGCACAAAACCGATGCGCTCAATTGTAGAGATAGCAATGTAGATTAATTGATTTACTAAATACTTGCCAATACGAACTAAAACAGAACAAAGCAAAACAAAACAAAAAGCAAAAAACAGTGTGCGTTGTGATAGCTACATGTGTTTTCATTCCTCTATTTTTCAGGTGTCTCAGCGGATGTAGTCAATGAATTCCTATTTGCTCAGTATGCGCTGCCTCTTGTACACAGACTGTTCTTCAGTAACGGTATACGATATGAATGATGGCTTGGTTATGTATAGATTGAGGCTGCATACCAAAATAATTAAGTTTTGGAATGTAGCAAGTAGGACCAGGTCCTTGTCAGTGAGCCTGGACACCGAGGACACCAAGTCAAGCAGCGTTATCTAGCGATGCAAAGGTCAAGATTATTTTATCACATATGAACTGGGGTCTCTAATCTCGCTCGCTCGCACCCCGTTCCTGACTGCATTAGTGTTACTCTAGATCGTTTGTTACGGTGTGTGTGTGTGTGTGTGTGTGGGTCCTGGAGTCAGTCTGCATGCTCAGTACCATCTATTTAGACAGTTGGTACTGTGCGTGCTGCAGGCAGCAGGCAGCATTCCCCTTCGACCGTACAGACATTCTGTGCGAGCTGGGGTATTTTCTATCGGTTGAACACCTCTCACTCTGTGTGTGGGACAAGAAAACTCATTAAGAAGTAATTTGGATGTAAAATGTCGAATGCGACTGTTAAGATTATTGCACAACCTATACCTATACAAACTGTCTAACTGAGTCAGAAAATTAATATAAGCACACCTCAAATTTAAAGGCAACGTTTGAAGCGACGAGCTGACATTTTTCGATGGTTGCATTTAAAACAAGTCAAGATATTTAATTGGTGGGTTCTTTGGCCAAGAAGGTTGCTCTAGATTACAATGATTATTGCTTTGAGCAGCATTTCGACCGTTTCCATTGCCTTTAGCAACATTTCGACCGTTTCCATTACCTATCAGGTCTCGTAAAGCATGCAGTACTCTCCCGGCCTCGCACCAGTTCCCTGTCTATGCTAGAATGATAAGAATGTAATGTTACACCATCGCTAGATGCTGGCTGCAGCTAGCTTGAACCAGTTCCTGGTAGTGTTAATGCTGTAGCGAGCTGAATGGCTCAGCTGGTATATATATATATATATATATATATATATATATATATATATATATATATATATATATATATATATACATATGTATATGTATATATACAGGTATATATATGGCTACTTTAAGTTAAACCTCATTTTCCACATGGCTGATTTGTTGTGTTGAGCTTTGAAAATGTCGACCTGAACGTCGACTCTGTCTCCCAGTTACCTTCCTCCCCAGGTTTTTATCTTTCCCGATCTCAAGTGCCAGTGTTTTCCCACATTCAGACAGTTTAGGAGCTGTTTTTTTTTTTCTTTTCTTTTTTTCCTGTCTCTTCCAACTCGCTCGATTGCCGGCGACTAACGCGTACATTTTGTCTATAATAAGGTAAAATGGCGCTATTTATTGTGGTACTAGTATCTGGGCTGGAAATACACAAACATTAAACCGAGCCTTATAAATTTAAATATCACAAAGCAAAACAAAACACCCTCCTTCCCAATGTTCTTATTTTGTTAGCACAACAAACTAAGACTAGCCAGTTAAAGTTAAACTAGGCACGGGTAAACGTGATCTATTGGTCATTTCTGTTTTTCACCGTTGCTCTGAGCGGCCGGTTGGAAGCTGTAGCCCCTAACCTCTTCCCGAATCTGGTGGCTAACCATAACCCAACCCGCGACGGGCAGGATTACACAGCAATCTGATCAGCTTTTAACAGGGATCTATGCAAAGTACTGAATGTATGAGATAAAAATATGAAAATATCCAATATAATCCTGTAGTAATAGACGGTCAACCAGAATGAAAGAGAGGCTCCAACTGCTTCTCATGGTTTGGGAATTGGGTCGGAATTACTTGGTTCTCTAGATCCATCTTAGCCCTGCTGTTAGCGGCCCGTGCAGTCCGCTAGAGCCACCGAGCTTTCACTCAACTCAACCGGACGGTCTAATAACATCATGGCCCTTATGGACCATACTGGCTAGTGATGATAGTCTAAAAGCTTATAAATTAACCAGGTCTTTGTATTGTTATCATTATAATTATTATTGTTTGTTTATTTAATTTCTTAGTTGTTGTCGTCATCGTATCTCCTGGAGGAACTTTTTTTTCCTTCCAAGCCTCACACCCAGCAGATGATTGAGGGGAATATTCACACGATCACAACTATCAAACACCCTTTTTTTTCGTATTGCTGTTGTGAGAACAAAGTTGTTCATACCAGATCCATGTAGTTCTGCCCGCCCATACGTGTGACGTCGTTGTAGTGAGGAACTCGTCTCGAGATCGACTTCCAGCAGGCCTGACAGACGCTGCTGCCAAGCGGAACAGCCCAGTCAATAGCCATGTTTTGCAGATTGAGTTACGTGCCGTAAGCATGAGTCATAACGTAACTAACACGTGGTTTCCCTAAAGACGAGTGCAACTCGGCCTGCGTTGTTTACATCGGAAGCCGCAAGCCTAGTCAGTCTGGTCAGCTGTTTAGACCAGTGAAATCTGCTGCTGCTGATAAAACTGTCTCGGATCATGTGATTGTTATGTAATGTAACTGTGTGAGCATGCAGTGGAGCAGTGGAAACACACTCACCAAAGCGCGCTTGCACCTGGTCCAGGCTAGTACTCAGTACCGGTAGCATTAGAGCATCGCTGGCAGTCATCATGTAACCCATACATAACAGTTACGTTCTCTGTGAGAGGGGTAGCAAGTTTGCGAAAAGTGATTATGCTACGTACCGTTGGGTGGGAGGAGTTTATGCAAATGATGTCGGTCAGTCTAAAAATATTACGTCGTAGTCTAGCTTAGGGCCCGTAAGCCTTTCCTGCTAAACCTCAGAAATGGACACAGGACAGTGCGGCAAGCTTCCCGCGTTGGCTCAGGGGCTGCTTCAGTTGGCAGAAAATGCACAAGCTCAACTAACGCACCCCTGATTCTGTATGATAGGGACAATTTCCGACAGCCCGGACCAGTTGATAGATGAGTTTTCTCGTAAGTGACTCAACCGAGTTCTTCTCTGGTTCTTGTTTTGTTCTTTCCTCGGGATAAAGTTGGAGCTGTCTGCTCTTAGCTGCTTGACTCGTGTTGCGTCCGGAAGTCATCTGCTCTGCGGCCGCCCCCCACTCCAGAAAACTATTGCCTGCACTAGGGTGATATCCCACTTGACTGTCCACAGCCAGTTTGCCAGCTTGTCCCCTAGCTCTTCGGCGTCTAGCTGGGTGCTCCCCTTAGCTTCGGAGAGACCACAACCGCGCGTGTGACGTCATCATACTTTTCTAGTGCATTGTCAGAACCGTATTGGATACCTCTGTGCGGTCAGAGTCAATGGAAACACTTGTACAAGAATGTAAACGTTGATGTACATGTTAACCATTATTCAGTAGGGATGAGAATTTTCGATAGATAGACGGAATTGCGTGTATTTTGAAGTCATATGATCCTTCGTTAAAACAGGTCCTTCTGCCTGATGGAAACTTTTATCTTTAGGGTTGAACTTGCTTCGCGCATATATATATATATATATACACACACACACACACACATACATATATAATGTAAAATTTTACGGAGAAAAAAGTGAAAAGATGACTCTACTTCGAGTACGATATTTTTCCTTGACCGAAGGTAAATGGGGCAATATATTATGGTGTTATCGTTTCTTTTTGTTTATATTTTCAATTGCAATCTCGAGGTTTGTATTGTACATATGGTTGAATCCATCCAAGAAATTGGTGCCATCTAATTGTTCACTTTATCGTTCATTCGTCCGAAAAACTTGTGTGTGGTTTTGGGGAAAAGGTTGGGGGTGGAGAGAGAAGAGAATGCTCTTACCTACGCCGCTCTTCCGATTTTAATTCATTCAAAAACTTTTTTGTCCAGTTCTCATTTTCGAAACTATACATTTTTAACATTCATGTTTAGTCTTCAATTAAAACACGAAGTAAAACATTCTTTCCAGTGAAAGCTGCAGTCAGGCTCTACTGGCGATGGCCCGAAGTACCAAGAAACGCTGAGAGGAAACATCCGAAAGTGTGCTGAGAATATACAAACTAGATATCCCAGAGTGGTAGTCGATTACAGGAAGCGCGATTTTCATACAATCATTAGAACTTCTGCCTGGTTTCAGATGGCTTAATTTCCACAAAAAGCTTCTTGTCACAGGGCCAGAAAAAAGTTGCTTGGTGTTTTTACGTTTTGTGTGATTTTATAGTTACAATTCATCAGTGTTAAGTGCAGTGACGTATTTGTATTACAAACTGCTTGTGTCGGGAGGCACAGTTTAAAAAAAAAAAACAGCACAGTGCAGCACAAGAAATTACAAAACAATACACGACACGCCCCTTCATCGAACACAAAAACAAAACCAGGAAGCAGAACGCGCCGAGTGCATCCATGCCCATCAAGTTGCTGGTGTCTGCCGCTCGCATTATAATTTATATAGCCCCGTCTACACATACACATATATAAACCGAAACAATTGGCATCCCTAGCTGCATTGCAAACACGTTGATTAAAATAGAGCCTAGTTGGGTGCATGCTCACTATCACAACCAGATCATCATGAAAAAGGAAAGATACAATAAAATACTTGTAGCTTAATGTAGTAACACCTTCGTCAGATTGAAAACAAAACAAAACAAAACAAACAAACGGAAGAAGTCGTGAACTCTGCGCTCCTCCAGCTATCCCAGGAGTGGAGAGTGGACATGTAACAGTCTAGATTCCAACCTGTCCGGAAAATTACCCTAGCAACAGTTCTGTGATAACTATTACAGGCCCAGGGAAAAGCCACCCTCCCTGATCATGTTCACCGCACATTATCAATTTTAATTGGCCACTTCCTAGACGCGCCGCAGTCCTGGGAGACGGGCGAGAAGAAGCGAAAAATTTAGATGGCATGAAAAAGAGGGGGGAGGGGGAGGGGTGACAAAAAGTTTTCATTCTCCATATCACTGCTTCTTTCTCCGTTTTTTCCTCGCTTTTACCTCCGTTTCCCACGACAATCTATGTGACCGTGTGTCCCCCTCTAAAGCAGTTCACGTCCATCGATCTCCTGTTACCGCTTTTAGATACAATGCGCACATCCACGGCAGCTAATCTCATCCAGTCATATTGGCTTTCTTCTGCGTCTCTCTTTCTTTCTCCAGCCCCAGAGAGAGAGAGAGAGAGAGAGAGAGAGAGAGAGAGAGAGAGAGAGAGAGAGAGAGAGAGAGAGAGAGAGAGAGAGAGAGAGAGAGAGAGAGAGAGAGAGAAACACACACACACACACACACACTGAATATTGCAACTCACAATGCATGGTGATGTCTACATGTACAGAGAATAATAGTGTGAGTGGAGTTTAGCACAAAGTGAAGTGGCTTGGTTTTTATTTCTTTTTAAATTATATGTTTTCGTTTTATGTTTGTAAGAATTAATGCAGCATATAAAGTATGCGACATAAACTTATTTCTCGATAAGTTTCTTCTCCTGCTTTGGTGAGGCTGCCAAATATTTCAACCTGTGAGGAACTAATCTTTCAGCAGCAAAGGTCAATGTTTCTATCACCGGTGTAAAGAAGACTTGATGAAGCAATACATTAGAGAACGGAGGCCTAACCAATGTATCGTGGAATGCAATAAGCTCCGAGTCCCAGCATTGTTTTGTCTTTTGTTTTCTGCTCTGTGTTTCTAGTAACAGTTATCGGGCTATTCCCAGGGCTGCCAAGACAGAGCCCCAGGCCTGTGAGTGGTGTGAGCCAGCCCAGGCCGGGATCAGGGTGAGGGGCGGCTGGATCAGGTGGAAAGATGCAGCCGTGGCCCAGCCCTCTCACCCGAGTGGGGCCTGGGTCAGTAGAGCCCAGGAACTAGAAGTGCTCTGCTCGGCTAGATCTAGTCTAGATGTCCATCCAGTTCTCCAGTTCAGCACTGTTATTGTGATAATACAAACAGGTGTGGTCTTAATATACTTCTGTGGATTACAGCAACACAATGGAAATACTAGGTCTAGCACACTGATTAGGTTTTGTGTCCTTGCATTCCTTTTCTCAAGGCCTCCCTACCTTGAACGGACGTGAGTCTTCATGTTACCACTCGTTGAAGTAGATACATATATTATGTACATGTATTTTATTCTAGTATAGAACTCTTCATGTTACCGCTCGTTGAAGTAGATACATATATTATGTACATGTATTTTATTCTAGTCTAGAAGTCTTCATGTTAGTTGGACTGTGCTCAGGTAAACACTGTGTCTGGCACTCTTCGCCTCATCATTCTACTGGGCAAGCTAATCAATAGCACGCACTGAGAGCGAGAGAGAAATTTAGTTAGTGTCGGTGTCCTGGTGTCAAGTCAGGTAATGTGGAGCTTAGAACTAGTCTCTTTAGATCACCATTCACTTCTACTGTTGAACGCTTGCACTCCTTGTCACACCTTACACACAGTGGTTCACATTCAAACCATGTCTCTGCATTATTTAGGAAGCAGCTCGGTCCAGCCCGACCAACCCACACTATGTTCAGTGGGACATGATAGAGTTTAGGCCTGACATTACGCCTGTCGATTGCTGACAACACTGTATCGAGCGAAGCAGGTGTGTGTGTGTGTGTTGGCAGCTGGGTCGCGGCCAGATCTACATGCGAACACACCTTCAGGTAGTGAGCTACGTGGATCTCTTCACGCGACTCGCAGCGGGTGAGTCGGGTTGGCCTAGATCAGATAGTTAATCACAGACAATAGTTGTACGGATTTGTTCAAGTTTTACTCCATGAAGAATAATCGGTGTTGTAGCGCTCTCAGCTGCTGGCTCCTCTCTCCTGACGCAATGCGCATGACAGAATGTAGACAACCGCACTTTCCTCCGTCTCGCAGTGATGCCTCCCATAGACCAGCACACCATGATGGAGAACGTATAATCTTAATTAACGACCTTTCTATGTGCGAACCACTGATATAAAACTCTTCAAGGGAAGTAGCGCCGGTGACTGGGCGGTTAAAGCTTCCGCCCTGATAGCACAAGAACCTTCTTTGTTAGTTAAAGCCCCACGTCGTCCGTGGGTGAGTTCAGGTCTACATTTTTTGATTTCCTCCGAACTCGACGGGAAATTTTATAAGCGAAAAGATCTGGCGTCTTTGAGGACAGGCGATATCAAAGAAAAAGAAAAACAAACAAACAAAAAACAAAAACAAACAAAAACAAAACAAAAAACGGCAAGATCTGTAGAAGCTCCTTCCACCGTCTCTAATTGAGTGTTGGACCTCCTGTTACCAGGTTTTCTCCCCAGCGCGACATGAGCCTTGGTTGAGGTAATGAAATCACACATTTTCTTAGTACTAGTATCCTCACCATAGTCCAGCTTCCAGTGCTTGTGTTTCTCGTCGTTTGCTCTTGCTATCACTCTGGGTAGTTCTGTTTCTGTCACGCACAATCAGCTCACCAGGCCGCTGACGACTGTGTGGATCAAATCAGGCTGCACTTATTGATTGATCATCCTCAAGTGGTCATGGCGAGAAACTAGGCCGATTGATCTCGCATTGGTCTTTAGGTAGGCTTCGTTAACACATTCGGCCATACCATGTGGGCCACTCCAAACCAGACTTGGAGATATTTGAGAAAGGAAATGGGATGGGGATGATGCATTCACTGGAGATAAAGTAGTACCTTTCTTCTTGCCGTGTCACAGAAACTTTGCGATTGCTATCTTAGCTGGCAAATTTGTGTTTTGGTTGCGGATGGTTTCACCAGCAAAAATTTTTTAAGACTTATTGTATTTTTGGTTGGTAAATTTGCTCTAGGTAGCTAACGCTGTGACTGCTATTTTTTTCCACAGTGTGGATGTTTGTCTAAATGTTGTGTCTTAGCTATTGATCTTTTAGCCTGAAATAGTGAGTCTAAATTGTTATTTTGACCGGCTTGTTGTTGGCTAGGCTGAAAGCTGGATATAGAATGCTCATGTATTGAATGAATGCTGTGTTTATTGCTGTTTAGGCTGAATGTTGGATATAGAATACTCGTGTATTAAACGAATGCTGTGTTTATTGTTGTTGTCAAGGCTGAATGTTGGATATAGAATGCTCGTGTATTAAATGGATGCTGTGTTTTTATTGTTGTTGTCTAGGCTGAATGTTGGATATAGAATGCTCGTGTATTAAACGAATGCTGTGTTTATTGTTGTTGTCTAGGCTGAATGTTGGATATAGAATGCTCGTGTATTAAATGAATGCTGTGTTTTTATTGTTGTTGTCTAGGCTGAATGTTGGATAAAGAATGCTCATGTATTGAATGAATGCTGTGTTTATTGCTGTTGTGTAGGCTGAATTTTGTGTTTGGTCGATTATCGATGTGTTGGGTAAATTTTGTGAACCGATTTCTGATGTTTGGGCAGAATTTTGGGTGGAGATAACTGAAATATTACTGATAACGTGTCTAAATTGTTATTGACATAATTTTCTGAAGGTTTAGCTGAATGTTTGTTAGAGGTTACTGATATTGTGTCTTGATTGTTCATAATGGGTATAGTTTATTGATGTTTTGGCTAATGTGTCTGGATAACTGGTTTGGTTAAGTGCTGTATCTAGTTTATCTTTGTTATTTGGGGTGAATGATATATCTATATTTTTATGTTTTTGGTAAATGCTGTGTCTAGATATATCTATATTGTTGTTTTGACTGGATGATGCATCTAGATTGTCTTGCAATTTAGGCAGAATGATATGTCTATATTGTTTTGTCTGAATGTTGGGTAAAGGGTGCACATGTTTCAAGTGAAAAATCATGTCCTGATTGCTGATTATTTGCCTGAGGGCTCGGTGTAAATTTCTTCTTTTATTGGCTGTGTTGAATTATCATATATATATAAATATTATTTTTGTGTTCGAATTAAATTGCTGATGATTTAACTTAAATTGTGTTGTGATACAACCCAGTGGTACCATCAGCCCCTTACCGACCACATGGTCGTCAATGGACAAGGTTCAACTTCAAGTGTTTTTTGTATTTTCGCTCGAGTTTTCCCGTTTTGAGGTAGCAGAAGGTTGTCTCTATACGGGCAAGCGAAGTGTGAAGTTACATTGGGTCTGGAGGTTATGTCTTCAATCGATTCTCTCTGCTATTTCAGGAGCAAGAGGTTTGGGCGGGCAAGGAATATCATGCAGAGCTTACGGCGGAGACTGAGCTTCCGGAAGAAGAAGGAACACGTTCCAGCATGCTCCAAGCCGCACCAGTGGCAGGAGGATGAGAAGAAGGTCCGGGAGGGCACATGCTGTTACCAAGTCAGGGTAAGTCCCAGTAGTTCTGTGACGGGATCATGTAGGTTTTACCACGGGAGGGTCATTATATCAGGATCAGACCTACTAATTCAACTTCTGTGAGGTGTTTAGGTTTTATCAAAGGATGGTCTTTATAATCAGGGACAGTCCCACTAGTTCTATGAGGATGTATAGGTTTTATCTTGGATGGTCATTACATCAGGGTCAGACCTATTAGCTCTATAAGGGGTGTAAATAGGTTTTACCCAAGTCAAATCAATCCAAGGCTTAATTCTGTTTATGCATCATGCTATCATGGCTTCAAAGTGAACACTGATCTAGACAAGCCTGGTACGATACCATGTTGAAGCAAGTTAGCTTCATCATCATCTTCATCATCATCATCATCATCATCATCATCATCATCATCATCATCATCATCATCATCATCATCATCATCATCATCATCATCATCATCATTATTATTATTATTATTATTATTATTATTATTATTATTATTATTATTATTATTATTCATTTAAAAGAACTTAATTTTACTTCTAGTCGCTAATATATCAAGGTGGAACAGCAAATTGTTCACTTTTAAAAGTGTTTATAGTTATGAGTTCTGTTAGAAAATGGAGGATCAAAACAAGTTTTGTTTCATGTGAGATGGTAAACTTCCATACGCCCACACCATTATGTTGCCAGAAAACAGTTGATAAGGTATAAGAAAAAAAAAAGCAAAGATCAAAACACATTCATGAGAGTTGGAGTTTTCCAGAAAGAGCTAAATTGTGTTACGGAATTGGATCATGACCGCTTTGGTTATACAGGTGAAAGACGGTAACTGCAATTTCATTAAAAAAAATATAAAAGAAACATCTTGCATTTATTAGATGGAGATTGTTCTCTCCACATTATTTGATGTTAAGCTGAGTTCTGACTGCCACCAACTGGTCGCAGTCTTCTCCCCATACACAGGCTGTTTGCTGTTCTGACTGCCACCATTTGGTCGCAGTCTTCTCCCCATACACAGGCTGTTTGCTGTTCTGACTGCCACCAACTGTTCGCAGTCTTCTCCCCATACACAGGCTGTTTGCTGTTCTGACTGCCACCAACTGTTCGCAGTCTTCTCCCCATACACAGGCTGTTTGCTGTTCTGACTGCCACCAACTGGTCGCAGTCTTCTCCCCATACACAGGCTGTTTGCTGTTCTGACTGCCACCAACTGGTCGCAGTCTTCTCCCCATACACAGGCTGTTTGCTGTTCTGACTGCCACCAACTGGTCGCAGTCTTCCCCCCATACACAGGCTGTTTGCTGTTCTGACTGCCACCAACTGGTCGCAGTCTTCTTCCCATACACAGGCTGTTTGCAGTTCTGACTGCCACCAACTGGTACGGTTGTCTAGTTGGTAAAGGCAGATTTTCTCTGATAGAGTTTGTTGTTTTTTTTTTAACCTTTCTTCTCATTTTCCCCCTCAATATAATCAATCTGAATCATATGTTGTTTCTATTCCACAGTACATGGGCCACATAGAAGTGTTCGACTCCAGAGGAATGCATATCTGTGAGGAGGCCGTGAAAGCCCTTAAAGCGGTAAGTCTTTAGTCACGCTTGATGCTTGATGATGAACTCATCCAAAAAAAATTGCTTCATCTCGAGACAATTACTCGTTATGCTCTAAGTCAGGACAATGGGAATTACTCGTTATGTTCTGTGTCAGGACAATGGGAATTACTCGTTATGCTCTGTGTCAGGACAATGGGAATTACTCGTTATGCTCTGTGTCAGGACAATGGGAATCACTCGTTATGCTCTAAGTTAGGACAATGGGAATTACTCGTTATGCTCTGTGTCAGGACAATGGGAATCGCTCGTTATGCTCTGTGTCATGACAATGGGAATTACTCGTTATGCTCTGGTCATGACAATGGGAATTACTCGTTATGCTCTGTGTCATGACAACGGGTCAAATTCGAATTATTGAAATCTTACGGTCATATCAAACATGATGGGATGAACCTCCAGCTTTAAGGTTATCTGTCCTGGTACATGTACAGAGAGGCTGTATTAACCTTTTTATCACGATGCTTCAGCGGGAAGGCCATATCAAACCTGGTGTAAAGGCTGCATTAATCATTGCAAAATGATCCTTAAGCGAAAAAGCTATATCAATAATTTTTTTTTAATCTGGAAGGCTATAGATCTATATATGTGAAGCCTTGTATCCAGATTGTGTAGAACTGCTGAGACAGATAAAGAGGAAGGAAGAAGAGAGATAGAGTGAGGAAATTAAACAAAAAGTAACAGGAAGTTAGAGCTGATGAAGTATTACTCTTACGGGAAGGGGGGAGGGGGAGAGAGAGAGAGAGAGAGAGAGAGAGAGAGAGAGAGAGAGAGAGAGAGAGAGAGAGAGAGAGAGAGAGAGAGAGAGAGAGAGAGAGAGAGAGAGGGTGAGGGAGAGAGAGAGAGAGAGAGAGAGAGAGAGAGAGAGAGAGAGAGAGAGAGAGAGAGAGAGAGAGAGAGAGAGAGAGAGAGAGAGAGAGAGAGAGAGGGAGAGGGAGGCGGGCGGGTTTTACTATAACCGAATGGAGAGGTGGGGATAGAGAGAGAGGTAGAGGGAGGGAGAAGGAAAGAAGAGTATGAGATAGAAGGGACGGAGAAAAGAAAATGACTAGAGAGAGATAAAGAAGTTGGAAGAGGTAGTGAGAGAGAATTGTGTATTGCTTTTAGAGAGAGGAAAGTCTTAGATAGAGAAAGGAGGTGAGAAAAAAAGAAGAAAGTGTTTGTTATTGTCGATAAAGAAAGGATGAGAGGCGAAGAGAAGCTGGTGCATTTGGTGCCTTGGATCATAGCTTGTCTGTGTGTTGAGTTGAACAATAACCGCTTCAGAAATAGGAACCGTCCAAACAAATCTTCAGCGTTCGGCGGGCAAATCTGGTGGATCGATCGGGGGTGAGGCGCAGCTATCTCGGCTAGCTCAGCTAACTGGCCAATGTTTGCTGGGAACCTTTCATTACAGGTACTGGTGGCAGCACAGCCAACACTAGTGTGCTGCACCGTCCACTCAACCAGTTTTTTTCTGATAGCGGTTGAAATAAAAAAACTTTTTTATTAGTCGGGCGGAAGGGCACGATGTTTCTCTTTCTTTTTCATTTTAAGGATATCGATTACTGGAGTTGTGGTTATCAGCTGAGGAATCTCCGCACTCAATAATTCTAGCGCCAGAATTCTCGGAGACATGGTATTCCCAAATGGGCATAATCAGATTGTTCATTTTGTCACCTGGAGGCGGGGAGCGTAATCCTAATTTAACAGAAGATCATAGCTGTTATTCTTGACTTTTTGTAATCCACTGGTGAAAGGAACTTTAATACATGTATTATGGTCGGCAGTTGAGGATCCTTCCAGCTATTCCCTGAAATATAGAGCAATGTAGGACCACATTATCACTGCAATATAGAGCTACACTGCGATATAGACCTACACTGGGCAATGTAGAGGTGAACTCGGCAATGTACGGCTACTGCACACTGCAATATAGAGCTATACTTAACAATGTAGAGCTGCATTGGGCAATGTAGAGCTACACTGCAATATTGATCCGAGCTTGGCAATGTACGGCTACTGTACACTGCAATATAAAGCTACACTTATCAATGTAGAGCTACATTGTAATATAGAGCTACACTGGGCAATGTAGGGCCTCACTGCAATACTGAGCTGAACTCGGAAATGTAGCGCTTCTGTGCACTGCAATATAGAGTTACACTTAGTTACAACGTAGACCTACACTGCGCGATGCAGGGCTTCTCCGCGATATAGAATTGCACTGGGCAATGTAGGGCTACATTTCAATATAGAGCTACACTTAGCAATATAGGGCCACACTGCAGTATAGAACTACACTGGGCAATATAGTGTTACACTGCAGTGTGCCATAAAGTGCTACATTGATCAATATTTGGTTATACTGGACAACGCATAGCTTAACAAATTTCATGGTCGGCCGATATTTACGTTGATAGGAATACACAATGACCAGAACAAACAAAAGATACAAAAAAAAAACAAAAGAACCTGTAGAAATTGATTCAAACACAACGTACCAACGCAGGGTACCGACACAGACGGCTGTCAAGAGGTGATATCAAAACTTGATATTTTTTTTAAAGGGAATCGGGGAAAAGCAACACGAAACATTTTACAAAATTATTGATATCTACAAATAAGTGGACACATCGAGACTTCAGAAGAGCATTATGATTCTGCACAAAGTTTTAGGCAAATGGTTCTTCGTGCCGCGGTATCCATGAACCATGTTTCATGATCCAGCGGACTAGCGCGCCAGTTGGTACAGCCTGGCCTACCGCTATTTGCTGGAGCCAACCCGGTGAAGCGATGGTTAAGGAAAACCTTGCAGCAAAGCCGTTCCTCATTTTCCCAGCTGGTCAGTGTACCCCTAAGCCCGCCCTGGCAGCTCTCGAGATATTAAAGTTCCAGGCCATGCAGGGAGAGAACCAAAGCAGACCTGAAGCAGCAGGTGAAAACCTCCAGTACACTGTAGCTTAGTGCAAGGAGACCTGAAGCAGCAGGTGAAAACTTTCAGTACACTGTAGCTTAGTGGAAGGAGATCTGAAACAGCAGGTGAAAGCCTCCAGTACACTGCAGCTTAGTGCAAGGAGACCTGAAGCAGCAGGTGAAAACCTCCAGTACACTGTAGCTTAGTGCAAGGAGACCTGAAGCAGCAGGTGAAAACCTCCAGTACACTGCAGCTTAGTGCAAGGAGACCTGAAGCAGCAGGTGAAAACCTCCAGTACACTGTAGCTTAGTGGAAGGAGATCTGAAACAGCAGGTGAAAACCTCCAGTACACTGTAGCTTAGTGGAAGGAGATCTGAAACAGCAGGTGAAAACCTCCAGTACACTGTAGCTTAGTGGAAGGAGATCTGAAGCAGCAGGTGAAAACCTCCAGTACACTGTAGCTTAGTGGAAGGAGATCTGAAACAGCAGGTGAAAACCTCCAGTACACTGTAGCTTAGTGCAAGGAGATCTGAAGAGCCCGATAGGTTGTTCACAGCACGGACACGGAACTGTTGCGTGCAAAGCGCACTCAGTAGCTATTGTAAACAGAATATCCCCCCCCCCCCCAAAAAAAAAAAAGAAAAAATCTTTTACCCGCTCCTCCAGCTCTGAATGAAAAGAAAAAGAAAAAAAAAACAACAAAGCAACCAGCTTACTCAACCACAGAACATGGATAGCCTACAGAAACCCATTGTTTTATAGCGATACGCTATCGGAGTTTGAATTTCTCAACTCGCCGAGCGTTTTGTGAGTTGCATGCCTGCTATAGACAACCATGGTTTGAAAATTGCGGTGTCATACTGTATTGGCAATATGCTAGCACGGCTGTCCAACCTTCCCTTCGCATTCCTCGGACTGGTGCTGAAGTGATTCTAATTCCACGAATAATTCTATAAAAGTTATGAAGCCGCCCGCAACCCTGTGCCAGGCCCTATGAGCTGGGTGAGAGGCGCTCGTCTTTTATCCCAGGTAATGGCTGGCGGGAGCTTGTAAGTGGATTGTCCAGGCTCGAGCCGGGGCTGCCGCTGGAGATGATTGTCTGGCATTGTTGGGGAATTGTGTGGCCCTGCTGACACCAGCAACAGTTTGAGCTTTGCATGCGAGCAACTAATTAAATCAGATCGGTACGGTGTAGAAAGTGTCAGGTTTGAAAGTTGCGTAGGCTGCTCAGCCCAGATCAGTGATCTTGCTCGACCTTGGCGTGTCTCTGCAAATCTCATTAGTCGACCGATTGGTTTATACAGTCCGTCCAATATAGGAGGACGCAGGCTAGGCCCAATCCAGGCATTGCCTCGCTTCAAAAAGATGCGCCAAACCCATCCTAGTGGTGCGGCTCGTAAAGAGCTTACAGCTAGCCTTTTACCACACGGCCACTTGTGTCTCTTAAGCTATTTCTATCGATAGCCATGGTTCGGTTGGCGGCTGGTGCGTGCAGCCGCCAGGAGAAGTGTTGTGTCGCGTGATTACAAGATGGTGATCCTCGTATAACCGAAATCAGCGCTAGACAAATAACCTTATTCTGCGATAAAAATAAGAAAACTACCAAACAGGATTCGTACAAAAACCAAATTCCGCTTCCATATCTGTCAATTTTTCTGGTTTTATTTTCACTTTTGCCGTTTCGGCACTAGAATCGAATTACGTTTCGGGTTAAGTTATCGAGCTCGAAGCTATATCATCACTCTTCAACTTTCATTTCATGTGCGATATCCAATTCGCATGGTGAGCATACAAGGACCAAACCGATTACTTCAACGAACATTCTTCGCTTTTTGCGAAATGGACAAGGCAGAAAGAGGTTACTTCTAGTTCTATCATTATCAGTTTTTGCGATTCTGAAAGGTGTTCTATCGCGACGATCGTAGGACAGAGCTGGTACCACGCCTCTACCTAGCTCATCTTACTATATGAGTCGATTCCCTAGCACGGCTGTGTCTGTCTTGTGGTCCTGCTTCATACAGGGGGGTGGAGCATCTCTCCTCAGATCGTGGCTTCGAACCACACACCCAGCGAATGAGTTCTCTAGGAAAGAATCGTTTTTGCTGTGCTTGGCTGGTGAGACTTGCCTTTTCTCTGTTTGTTTGTCTCTGTGTGTTGTGTGTGTGTGTGTCTCTCTCTGAATCTGTCTCTGTCTGTCTGTCTGTCTGTCTGTCTGTCTGTCTGTCTGTCTGTCTGTCTCTCTCTCTCTCTCTCTCTCTCTCTCTCTCTCTCTCTCTCTCTCTCTCTCTCCCCCTCCCCCCCCCTCTCTCCCTCACCCCCCCACCCCCAAACCTCAGAATTAGATGGTAGCTTGAGGTGTTAACTCGTTTTTATCGCTCTGATTTTTTCTCAGCAATGCAAGGGCAAGTACCAACGGGCGGTGTTATACGTGACAGGAGATACACTGCGAGTCGTGGATGAGATCAGTAAGGTAAGTGGACCAACAGCAACACTTTGATCTCACCTTAAACTTTCTCTTATATACAATACACTCTGCAAGTAAGTCTGTTTATCCCATGCTGCTTTGTTCTGGTGTGAGCAACATCCAAATTTTGTGTCTTCTATATGTTTCGTTTCGGGTTATGCAGTCAAGGTCTGTACAATGACCGAGCATTGTAATGTTCCCCAGGAACTAGAGGTTTTCTCATATCTACCGTCACAGATCTCTGTAACAATCTGCTGTGTTATCTTGGTCTGGACAGTGACCGAGTATTTTATTCTCCAAGAACTAGAGGATTCGTCATGTATAACGACAAAGATCTTGAGGTTAATAAATAGAGTAACCGAGATGTGTAATTTTCTCCAAGTGACAGAGGTCAAATCTACCGTCACAGATCTCTGTAACAATCTGCTGTGTTATCTTGGTCTGTACAGTGATTGAGCATTGTAATGTTCTCCAGGAAATAGAAGTTTCCTCACATCTACCGTCACAGATCTCTGTAACAATCTGCTGTGTTATCTTGGTCTGTACAGTGACCGGGCATTGTAATGTTCTCCAGGAACTAGAAATTTCCTCACATCTACCGTCACAGATCTGTGTAACAATCTGCTGTGTTATCTTGGTCTGTACAGTGACCGGGCATTGTAATGTTCTCCAGGAACTAGAAATTTCCTCATATCTACCGTCACAGATCTCTGTAACAATCTGCTGTGTTATCTTGGTCCGGACAGTGACCGGGCATTGTAATGTTCTCCAGGAACTAGAAATTTCCTCATATCTACCGTCACAGATCTCTGTAACAATCTGCTGTGTTATCTTGGTCCGGACAGTGACCGGGCATTGTAATGTTCTCCAGGAACTAGAAGTTTCCTCATATCTACCGTCACAGATCTCTGTAACAATCTGCTGTGTTATCTTGGTCCGGACAGTGACCGGGCATTGTAATGTTCTCCAGGAACTAGAAGTTTCCTCATATCTACCGTCACAGATCTCTGTAACAATCTGCTGTGTTATCTTGGTCCGGACAGTGACCGGGTATTGTAATGTTCTCCAGGAACTAGAAGTTTCCTCATATCTACCGTCACAGATCTCTGTAACAATCTGCTGTGTTATCTTGGTCTGTACAGTGACCGAGCATTGTAATGTTTTCCAGGAACTAGAAGTTTCCTCATATTCACTTTCATAGATCTCTGTAACAATCTGCTGTGTTATCTTGGTCTTGACAGTGACCGAGTATTTTATTCTCCAAGAACTAGAGGATTCGTCATGTATAACGACAAAGATCTTGAGGTTAATAAAAAGAGTAACCGAGATGTGTAATTTTCTCCAAGTGACAGAGGTCAAATCTACCGTCAGAGATCTCAGTAGCAATCTGCCTCATAAATGCATCTACCTTATATATTCATATATATTTTTTTATTTATATTTTATTTATATATTCACCTGGATTTTTATCATACGTATTTAGGACTTAATTTTAAAGGGCTTGTCAATTTTTGAACTTCCCCAAGAGGTATGAGTTAAGAACATCATATCTTATCTTATCTGGGTAAATATAGTGACAGAGTATTGTAATGTTATTCATGGTCTGAGAGTTTCCTCATATCTATCTTCACAGATCTCTGTAACAATCTGCTGTATTATCTGGGTTATTAATTACAGCGCAGAGTTTTGTAATGTTATTCAAGGACTAGAGCTTTGGACGTGCCTAGCGTCTTAGATGTTTGTCACAATCTGCTCAGGACTCCCGGTCCAATGGTTCGAGTGATCTCTCTTCTTGTCCTGATTTCTAGGGAGCTGGCGATGTTAGTCAGACATATGCAGGTTTTCTCGTGCCGCCACGGAAAGGAAAGCTTCCGTGTTTACTTTTGCGTATCGTGGTGAGTTGAAAATCAGCTCATACAACAAAAGTGGCGAACTGCAAGTGTGTGGCAATTACTTATTGGAGTATATAGAGGCGTCTTTCATGTGGATTAGTGGACTCTGCACCACAGACGGTGTCGCAGCTGAACCCGTAAGGGTGAACAGTACATAGGGGCCCAGTGGTGGCCCAGTGAGTGTGTCGTGGTACACTTCACGAAGTTCACTCCAGTCCAGCCTTGATGACGAGCTACCAGTCGTCCAGCAGTATGTGACCGACCGGTACTCTACCCAAACCGATTACATCCTGTATTGTTCTCAGCAGTAGCCACCACCACTTGGCCACGCTCATACCAGCAAGGCAAAGTACCACTTGAAGAGACTAATTGCAAGGAAAGTATGAAAGAAAACTAAAGAGATTTTTTTTTTTTTTTTTTTTTGGTCCACTGATTGGATGCTATTACACTACTACAGTCATTTACAAGCATTCATGAGGTAAAATAACAAGTTTGGGCCCACATAAAATGTTATGAAGAATCCATAGAACAGAAAGCCACCACCAAAGTTGTCTGAGCAGTTATTAATCGATCGTGAAAATTGGAAAAAAAAAAAAAAGAAAAAAGAAAGAACATGATGTAAAAAATACGCAGTTTATGGCAGATTACCAGAATTTAAGTGAAAAGAAATGTGTACCTAAAGTAGGTAGAAACTCATTGGGGAGCTAGATAACAGGGAGTCTTCAGAGAAGAAACCCCCAGGTCATGACTCCCAGGTGTCTCCCTGTTATCTTTTTTTTTTGCACAGCGTCAGGATTCGAACCCACACCCTCATTCTCTTGATGGATTGCTGATCCCGGCGCTATACCACTTCGCCAACTGGTCCTACGATGGTCAGAACATTTTTAATCCTTATGAAGGAACCTCTCATTTCTCCTGCTCCAGATCCACCGGGAACTGTTTTCGGCTATTTCCGCTAGTAACTTTAGAGCTTTTGTTCTTTTGTTGCCACATATTGAAAGTTTAGTCAGAAGGTCGTAGACTGATGACCCTACGAATCCTCTGGCACCAACCTCAACGGGCATCACCACAGCTTTGTAGCCATCGTTTTCTAGCTCTTTGGTCAGATTCATGTATTTCTCTCTTTTGCAGATGTGAGCCTCTTCCATTCTGTTTTCGTATGGTACTGTTAGCTCCACCATTATCAATTGTTGTGTGGAAGCTGAATGGATCACGATATCAGGCCTTAATCTCGTTTCTTTGATTATACTGGGGTGACTGTCCCATTCTGGAAGGTCTGCTGAAACATCCCAGTCATCGCAACCGTCTATAAGGCATTTTATCTGGTTTGTTGTCCTCACCGGCCTTCCGTGCCATGGCTTAGCGCCTCCCTCTGTTGTGAATATCAACGCGTTAGTATTAGGGAGGGTAGTCTCTCCTTTAGCCCTGCTTATGATTGCGGCAAGTTCCTGAAGGACTCTTTTATGCCTCCATGTGTATCGCCCCTGTGAGAGGGCGATTTTGCAAGAGCTCAAGACATGCTCTGTGGTCTGCCTGCCTTGGCATAGCGGACAAGTGGGGTCCTCTTTCTTTCCCCGCCGTATCAGATTGGCGTTTGAGGGCAGGAGATCGTACACTAATCTGATGAGAAAGCTGATCCGAAGTGGCACCATGTGCCAGATCTCATTCCATGTGAGGGATTTCTGCAGGGCATTATCCCAGTTAGTCCATTGTCCCTGTTGAGGTTGCTGGACTGCTTCCTGAACCCTTCTGGAATCTTCATTGAGCCATATCTCATTGATGACCATGTCTCTTTTCTCTTCCCCTTCTGCTTTTGACCACCACTTTGCTGTAGATGATCCTAGCCCTTTGCGGTCAGTTTGAGTTTGCCCAATCACATCTTTAATCTTAAGGCACTCTTTAGCTTCGTCTACGGCTTCGACAACTTTCCATTTTCTACCCGTTTTTATGGTCGGTTGCACTGTCTTCACAACTGGGTCCTCGGAGTCCTCTATCATAGAGAGCAGCCTGGCTTTGCCACATTTATACTCTTCCAAAATGGATATTAGTGGGAGTCTCAGCTTTGCTTTACGGCAGTACATTGCCACATCTGTTAGACCCGGAGGTACCCCTAACCACCTCCTGGTGAACTTATCGATCTTAGCTTCTATTGCCTCAACTGTAGTTGAGCAGATTTCATAGACCAGGAGTGGCCAGAGGAACTTCGGAACTAGCATGAACTGTAGGCACCACACTTTCAGCTTACCCTGAAGGCCACATCTGTTGATTTCTAACAGACCTTCGGTAGCAAGTTCTACTGTTTCTAGTCCTCTTTTGGTATCTTTCATGGATGAATCGTACCATCTCCCAAGGCTCTTCACTGATTCTTGAATGACCGTTGGTATCTGCTGACTGGCCACTGTGAATATCGTTGTCGCATCTATCTTACCTTTCCTTACGGAAAGACTGCGAGACTTCTTTGGTTTGAATTTCATCCTGCACTATGCCATTAAGACGTCAAGGCGCTTTAGCATTCGGCGTGTTTCGTCTTCCTTTGAGCAGATTATGGTGGTATCATCCATGAATGCTTTCAAAGAAGGCATGTAGCAACCACCACCTAGATTGGCCGGGCCTGCGCTATCTTCTGCTGCTTTCAAGATGACTTTCATAGCCATGACGAACAGGATTGGTGATATGGTACAGCCCATGGCGATTCCAATTTCCAATTTGATCCAGTCTGTGGTGTAACTATTAGTGGAGAATCTCATCCGGAAAACGCTGAAATAGTCATCTAGCATGACTTGTATATCCTCCGGAACCGAACATGGTACATCCTCAGGACCAGCTGAATCATTTGGTGTGGTACCGACCCATAAGCATTTGCCAGGTCCAACCAAATGACGTCGAGGTCAAGTTTCTCCGATTTTGCCCTTTGAATAGCTTCCCAGATCCTTGTTGCATGCTCTAAGCATCCAGAAACTCTGGGAATGCCTCCTTTCTGGACCGAGGTATTTATGTACCCATTTTCAGTGAGATATTTTGTTAAGCGGAATGCCATAACCGAAAAGAATATCTTTCCTTCTACATTCAACAGCGAGATTGGTCGAAACTGATTTATTTCAAAGAGAAGAGTGAAGAAAAAAAATTATAAGCCGGTAAAAAAAGCCTTGAGCTAATCATGCAATAAATAGGAAGCATGGGACGGAAAACAGTGTAGACCCTATCAAGTTATGAAAATGCTTGACACAAACTTAACGAACTATATATATATATGGCGTTGCGATGAAACTGATTCGATGAGAAAACCCCATCTTGACAAGGATGATCCCACCCTGATGGCAGACGGGGGCCCTCCTCCTCCTCCAAGTTCTAGCCAGTGCGATACAGCGTGGGATCTCGGGGAGATAAAGCTCAGAACATTCTCTGAGCTGGTACAAATCAGTTCTCATACATATTCATGGAGTCTCTAGAGTTAAAATTAGAAACTTTAGTTCTAAGCTTTCTTCAGCATAATGACGTCTGGGAATTGTGTTGGCCTCGAAAAGAATCATCCGTGGTTACCAATAGTTAGAAAGTGATCGAAAGTGGAATGGAGAGGCTATCTGTTACTAAGTGACCATACAATTGGTCGGATAGAAAGTTTTGAAGGAGTTTTGGTCACAAACAGAGCTTCGCTGGATTGTGAAGATTGTTATATGTATAACTATGGTACTCCTATCTTGGTTTCCTGTTCTGATCATTCATGAATCTCGCAGCAAAAGATAAGGATTCGAAACTAGCTCTGTTCTCTTCTTAATATTCACAACTTACACAACTGGGCGTCTTAATTTCTCTTACACACTCATGGTTTGAGCATTTATCCCAACAATGTAGTGGTGACAATTACTTTTACTGGGAAAGTATGTCGAGAACTGTTTGTAACACACCGTTTCTCAGGTTGCCTTAACCTTACTCAGATTACTTCTGGTGATTTCTGTTTGTAACAAATTGTTTCTCATGTTAAGATATCTTTACTTAGGTTACCCCTGGGGGTGTTCTATTTGTAATAAACCATTTCTCAGGCTACTATACCGTTAGTCACAAGATTTCTTGTGATGTTCTATTTGTAACGAGCCGTGTCTCATAATACTATGGTGGCATCTATTTGTTACATACCGTTTCTGGTGACGTCTATTTGCTACATACCGTTTCTGGTGACGTCTATTTGTTACATACCGTTTCTCGGGTAACTACATGTATATCATGACTCATATCACTTATATTGATTTTATATTTATAACATCCCGTTTCTCAGATTACTGCATGTATATCGTTAGTCAGATTATTTTAGGTGATGTTCCTTTGGTTACATACCTTCCTGAGGTTAGTGTAACGTTACTCAGACAACTTTTTGGCTGATGTTCTCACTAACCAGCCATTCACACCATACCAGCTTCATCCTCTTCTCTTCCTTTCATTAAAAAAACTGAGAAACAACGAGACTTGATACTGTTTGAGCTAGTCACTGTGAGCCATTTGACAAAAGGTTGCCCAGAAATTGGGGTGCGAAATGCAGGTCTGTTTAGTAAGTAGCGTCTGCTCTGATGTGATTGAAGCATCTCCTTAGCAAATCAGTGTAAAGCATCATCTGACGGATGGCGGGTTATCCTAGTAGTGCTAACTCGCTCAACTGAGGCGGGCTGGGGAGAAGATTCTCACTCAGTGAATCTAAAAAGGAACTGGAGAATATTTTCTCAAACTGGACTCTGACGGAAAATGAAAAAAAGTGTATCACAAAATTGACCTTGACGGGAAATAAAAAAATGAATCACAAAGTGGACATAGACAGGAACTGGAAAATGTTTTCATTAGGTGGACATAGACAGGAACTTAAAAAAAAATGTTTTCATAAAGTGGACATAGACGGGAACTGGAAAATGTTTTCATAAAGTGGACATAGACAGGAACGGGAGAATATTTTCATAAAGTGGACATAGGCAGGAAATGGAAAATTGTTTTCATTAGGTGGACATAAACGGGAACTTAAAAAAAAATGTTTTCATAAAGTGGACATATACGGGAACTGGAGAATGTTTTCATAAAGTGGACATAGACGGGAACTGGAAAATGTTTTCATAAAGTGGATATTAGTAGGAACTGGAGAATATTTTCATAAAGTGGACATAGACAGGAACTTAAAAAAAATGTTTTCATAAAGTGAACATAGACGGGAACTGGAGAATGTTTTCATTAAGTGGACATAGACAGGAACTGGAAAATATTTGCATAAAGTGGACATAGACTAGACAGGAACTGGAAAATGTTTTCATTAGGTGGACATAGATAGGAACTAAAAAAAAAATGTTTTCATAAAGTGGACATAGACAGGAACTTGAGAATGTTTTCATTAAGTGGACATAGACAGGAAATGGAAAATGTTTTCATAAAGAGGACATAGACGGGAACTGGAAAAAGTTTTCATAAAGTGGACATATTTTATTCCAAACACGCGCTCCAGCCTTATCTTACCCTCATATCAACGAGGTCACTCCCTCTGCCATCACCGTCCCTAGCCATTGCACTGAACCTTGAAGCACTCTGCGCACTGCTCCTCCCCCAACCAATCATTTGTCCCGTTTGAGCCCACTCTCCCAATGTTTTGTATAACTTGTTGAAGTCAATATTTTCCTACACACACTCTGATGAAGCCACAATAAAGGCGAAACGTTTTCATGTTAAATCTATACTTGTGTTGTTTCTTTTTTTAGTCCCGTAGTTATATAGTGGTGTACCTGTCTCTTTTTATACCTTGTTTCAAACTCTTTACAGACACACACGCGACCTTTTTGGATCCTTTATAATTACCAAGTTGTCCTCCAAGTGTGGTTTTTTTGCTTTTCTATTTGGATTTCTCTCTCTCTCTCTCTCTCTCTCTCTCTCTCTCTCTCTCTCTCTCTCTCTCTCTCTCTCTCTCTCTCTCACACACACACATGCTGACACTTCCGATGAGGTTCCCCAAAAGCCTCTGTGAACCGCTCTAATTACCAGCCTCCCAGTATGCACTGCAAGTCGCCTGACAAACATAAAACCTGTAAGACAAGAGCACTCCAAACACAAAGCCAGAAACTCACTCCAGCATCTTCGCACATTCCTGGATATCGTGTTTCCCGTGGTGAGATGGTTGGACGGGCTTTCTTGCTAGAATGGAGTTAAAATTCGTTGTGGCACCGTTACTCTAACTATAAACACTTAAGATCATGTTTTCTGCACTTAGTTTTCCACTTTGGTAGTTTCATTCCATATAATGCAGCTCCTGTCTCTGTGTCACTGTCTCTGCAACCTTCCAGAGTATGATCGTTTCATTCCATGTCTATATCTCCTCTCTGTGTCACTGTGTCTACCCCCATCCAGAGTGTGATCGTTTCATTCCATGTCTATATCTTCTCTCTGTGTCACTGTGTCTACCCCCATCCAGAGTGTGATCGTTTCATTCCATGTCTATATCTCCTCTCTGTGTCACTGTGTCTAACCCCTACCATAGTATGATCGTTTCATTCCATGTCTATATCTCCTCTCTGTGTCACTGTGTCTAACCCCTACCAGAGTATGATCGTTTCATTCCATGTCTATATCTCCTCTCTGTGTCACTGTGTCTAACCCCTACCATAGTATGATCGTTTCATTCCATGTCTATATCTCCTCTCTGTGTCACTGTGTCTAACCCCTACCATAGTATGATCGTTTCATTCCATGTCTATATCTCCTCTCTGTGTCACTGTGTCTAACCCCTACCATAGTATGATCGTTTCATTCCATGTCTATATCTCCTCTCTGTGTCACTGTGTCTAACCCCTACCATAGTATGATCGTTTCATTCCATGTCTATATCTCCTCTCTGTGTCACTGTGTCTAACCCCTACCATAGTATGATCGTTTCATTCCATGTCTATATCTTCTCTCTGTGTCACTGTGTCTACCACCTACCATAGTATGATCGTTTCATTCCATGTCTATATCTTCTCTCTGTGTCACTGTGTCTACCCCCTACCATAGTATGATCGTTTCATTCCGTGTCTATATCTCCTCTCTGTGTCACTGTGTCTACCACCTACCATAGTATGATCGTTTCATTCCGTGTCTATATCTTCTCTTTGTGTGTCACTGTGTCTACCACCTACCATAGTATGATCGTTTCATTCCGTGTCTATATCTTCTCTCTGTGTCACTGTGTCTACCACCTACCATAGTATGATCGTTTCATTCCGTGTCTATATCTTCTCTCTGTGTCACTGTGTCTACCACCTACCATAGTATGATCGTTTCATTCCGTGTCTATATCTCCTCTCTGTGTCACTGTGTCTACCCCCTACCATAGTATGATCGTTTCATTCCGTGTCTATATCTCCTCTCTGTGTCACTGTGTCTACCCCCTACCATAGTATGATCGTTTCATTCCGTGTCTATATCTCCTCTCTGTGTCACTGTGTCTACCACCTACCATAGTATGATCGTTTCATTCCGTGTCTATATCTTCTCTCTGTGTCACTGTGTCTACCACCTACCATAGTATGATCGTTTCATTCCATGTCTATATCTCCTCTCTGTGTCACTGTGTCTACCACCTACCATAGTATGATCGTTTCATTCCATGTCTATATCTCCTCTCTGTGTCACTGTGTCCACCCCCATCCAGAGTATGATCGTTTCATTCCGTGTCTATATCTTCTCTCTGTGTCACTATGTCTACCACCTACCATAGTATGATCGTTTCATTCCGTGTCTATATCTTCTCTTTGTGTCACTGTGTCTACCACCTACCATAGTATGATCGTTTCATTCCGTGTCTATATCTTCTCTCTGTGTCACTGTGTCTACCACCTACCATAGTATGATCGTTTCATTCCGTGTCTATATCTTCTCTCTGTGTCACTATGTCTACCACCTACCATAGTATGATCGTTTCATTCCGTGTCTATATCTTCTCTTTGTGTGTCACTGTGTCTACCACCTACCATAGTATGATCGTTTCATTCCGTGTCTATATCTTCTCTTTGTGTGTCACTGTGTCTACCACCTACCATAGTATGATCGTTTCATTCCGTGTCTATATCTTCTCTTTGTGTGTCACTGTGTCTACCACCTACCATAGTATGATCGTTTCATTCCATGTCTATATCTTCTCTCTGTGTCACTGTGTCTACCACCTACCATAGTATGATCGTTTCATTCCGTGTCTATATCTTCTCTCTGTGTCACTGTGTCTACCACCTACCATAGTATGATCGTTTCATTCCATGTCTATACCTCCTCTCTGTGTCACTGTGTCTACCACCTACCATAGTATGATCGTTTCATTCCGTGTCTATATCTTCTCTTTGTGTGTCACTGTGTCTACCACCTACCATAGTATGATCGTTTCATTCCATGTCTATATCTTCTCTTTGTGTGTCACTGTGTCTACCACCTACCATAGTATGATCGTTTCATTCCGTGTCTATATCTTCTCTTTGTGTCACTGTGTCTACCACCTACCATAGTATGATCGTTTCATTCCGTGTCTATATCTTCTCTCTGTGTCACTATGTCTACCACCTACCATAGTATGATCGTTTCATTCCGTGTCTATATCTTCTCTCTGTGTCACTGTGTCTACCACCTACCATAGTATGATCGTTTCATTCCGTGTCTATATCTTCTCTCTGTGTCACTGTGTCTACCACCTACCATAGTATGATCGTTTCATTCCGTGTCTATATCTTCTCTCTGTGTCACTATGTCTACCACCTACCATAGTATGATCGTTTCATTCCGTGTCTATATCTTCTCTCTGTGTCACTGTGTCTACCACCTACCATAGTATGATCGTTTCATTCCGTGTCTATATCTTCTCTCTGTGTCACTGTGTCTACCACCTACCATAGTATGATCGTTTCATTCCGTGTCTATATCTTCTCTTTGTGTCACTGTGTCTACCACCTACCATAGTATGATCGTTTCATTCCGTGTCTATATCTTCTCTCTGTGTCACTATGTCTACCACCTACCATAGTATGATCGTTTCATTCCATGTCTATATCTTCTCTCTGTGTCACTGTGTCTACCACCTACCATAGTATGATCGTTTCATTCCATGTCTATACCTCCTCTCTGTGTCACTGTGTCTACCCCCTACCATAGTATGATCGTTTCATTCCATGTCTATATCTCCTCTCTGTGTCACTGTGTCTACCACCTACCATAGTATGATCGTTTCATTCCGTGTCTATATCTTCTCTTTGTGTGTCACTGTGTCTACCACCTACCATAGTATGATCGTTTCATTCCATGTCTATATCTTCTCTTTGTGTGTCACTGTGTCTACCACCTACCATAGTATGATCGTTTCATTCCATGTCTATATCTTCTCTTTGTGTGTCACTGTGTCTACCACCTACCATAGTATGATCGTTTCATTCCGTGTCTATATCTTCTCTCTGTGTCACTGTGTCTACCACCTACCATAGTATGATCGTTTCATTCCGTGTCTATATCTTCTCTCTGTGTCACTATGTCTACCACCTACCATAGTATGATCGTTTCATTCCGTGTCTATATCTTCTCTCTGTGTCACTGTGTCTACCACCTACCATAGTATGATCGTTTCATTCCGTGTCTATATCTTCTCTCTGTGTCACTATGTCTACCACCTACCATAGTATGATCGTTTCATTCCGTGTCTATATCTTCTCTCTGTGTGTCACTGTGTCTACCACCTACCATAGTATGATCGTTTCATTCCGTGTCTATATCTTCTCTTTGTGTCACTGTGTCTACCACCTACCATAGTATGATCGTTTCATTCCGTGTCTATATCTTCTCTTTGTGTCACTGTGTCTACCACCTACCATAGTATGATCGTTTCATTCCGTGTCTATATCTTCTCTTTGTGTGTCACTGTGTCTACCACCTACCATAGTATGATCGTTTCATTCCATGTCTATATCTTCTCTTTGTGTGTCACTGTGTCTACCACCTACCATAGTATGATCGTTTCATTCCATGTCTATATCTTCTCTCTGTGTCACTGTGTCTACCACCTACCATAGTATGATCGTTTCATTCCGTGTCTATATCTTCTCTCTGTGTCACTGTGTCTACCACCTACCATAGTATGATCGTTTCATTCCATGTCTATATCTTCTCTTTGTGTGTCACTGTGTCTACCACCTACCATAGTATGATCGTTTCATTCCGTGTCTATATCTTCTCTCTGTGTCACTGTGTCTACCACCTACCATAGTATGATCGTTTCATTCCGTGTCTATATCTTCTCTCTGTGTCACTGTGTCTACCACCTACCATAGTATGATCGTTTCATTCCATGTCTATATCTTCTCTCTGTGTCACTGTGTCTACCACCTACCATAGTATGATCGTTTCATTCCATGTCTATATCTTCTCTTTGTGTGTCACTGTGTCTACCACCTACCATAGTATGATCGTTTCATTCCGTGTCTATATCTTCTCTCTGTGTCACTGTGTCTACCACCTACCATAGTATGATCGTTTCATTCCATGTCTATATCTTCTCTCTGTGTCACTGTGTCTACCACCTACCATAGTATGATCGTTTCATTCCATGTCTATATCTTCTCTCTGTGTCACTGTGTCTACCACCTACCATAGTATGATCGTTTCATTCCATGTCTATATCTTTTCTCTGTGTCACTGTGTCTACCCCCTACCAGAGTATGATCGTGGACCAGACCATCGAGAAGGTTTCTTTCTGCGCGCCCGACCGGAACCACGAGAAGGGCTTCGCCTACATCTGCCGTGACGGGACCACCAGGCGCTGGATGTGTCACGGGTTCCTCGCCGTGAAAGAGTCCGTAAGTGTCAGTATTCCTTTTTACTTTCCTCTAGACGTGCTGTTGTGGCCAGTCAGTGAGTCAGTCAGTGAAAGAAAGTAGCGTGGTGAACTGGATCTCAGAACCCCACTGGAGTGCTACTAGTAGACATTAGTGAATGATTCCCATGATACTCGCATTCTTGGCTCAACCCACACATTGTTTGATTATCTTTCGATATACCCAGCTCCACACATGTCACACTATTTTATCCATTGAGGCCAGACATAATTAGCTCCGTCAAGACCGACTTCATCCAGAAGTGAACTAGGGGAAGTAAGATGTGCTCTTCTCGCTCCATACACCACACGATTAGAAATAGGCAGGACTGAAACCGTGGGCCTGCTAAATCCTACATCGCCTTAATTGAAATGTATTATTAAGAAAAGATTGTGACTGCAGCAACGCTCGTTCCTCGTGGGTAAGGGTAACAGCTTTCACTAACCTGTGTGTCTCCGCTAACCAAGCTAACCCAGCCCTTGCTACTTGCTAGTAGTGACCAACGGCAGGTCGCCTAGGTAGCTCCTAATAAAACTGTGCCTGCCTTTCTCTCTTTTCCTCTGTCTGCTCTCTCTCTCTCTCTCTCTCTCTCTCTCTCTCTCTCTCTCTCTCTCTCTCTCTCTCTCTCTCTCTCTCTCCCGCTCTCTCTCTTTCTCCCTCCGCCCCTCTCCCTCCCTTCTCTCTCTCTCTCTCTCTCCCCCTCTCTCTCTTTCTCCCTCCCTCTCTCTCTCTCTCTCTCTCTCTCTCTCTCTCTCTCTCTCTCTCTCTCTCTCTCTCTCTCACACACCCCCCAAAAAAAAAAAAAAAAAAAAAAAAAAAAAAAAAAAAAAAAAAAAAAAAAAAAAAAAACCAACGTTCCATATCTAGGAGTGCTATATGTCTAGCACCGTATACAGTTACTGCAATATTCAATCTCTCTGAGCAATCTGCCTCATCAGATAAACACTGTGAGAATAATCTTTTCGAATCAGCACTAGAATCAGTCCCTCTAGCTGTTACAGACTGGCTCTGTAGAGATCCTCAATGCCCCTGCAAGTTTGAGTGATACATGTGGTGTGTGTGTGTGTGGAGAGGTGGAGAGAGCAGAGATTCTCAATACCCTTCCAAGTTTGAGTGATACGTGTCTCGTATATGTGTTGGGAGAGGTGGAGAGAGAAGAGATTCTCAATACTCCTACAAGTTTGAGTATACATGTGGTGTATTTGTGTGTGTGTGTGTGGAGAGATGGAGAGTTCCTCAATACCCCAGCAAGTTTGAGTGATACATTAGGTGTGTTTGTGTGGAGAGGTGGAGAGAGAAGAGATTCTCAATACCCCTGCAAGTTTGAGTGATACATGAGGGGTTTGTGTTTGTGGAGAGGTGGAGAAAGTAAAGATCCTGAATACCCCTGCAAGTTTGAGAGATAAATGTGGTGTATGTATGTGTGTGGAGAGATAGAAAGAATAGAGATCCCCAATACTCCTGCAAGTTTGAGTGATAAATGTGGTTTATGTGTGTGGAGAGAATAGAGATCGTCAATACCCCTGCAAATTTGAGTGATACTTGTGGTGTGTGTGTGTGTGTGTGTGTGGAAAGGTAGAGAAGGACAGAGATCGTCAATACCCCTGCAAGTTTGAGTGATACATGTGGTGTGTCTGTGTGTTTGTTTGTGGAGAGGTGGAGAGAGAAGAGATCCTCAATACTCCTGCAAGTTTGAGTGATACATGTGGTGTATGTGTTTGTGTGTGGAGGGTGGAGAGAATAGAGATCGTCAAACCTCCTGCAAGTTTGAGTGATACATGTGGTGTATGTGTTTGTATATGGAGGGCGGAGAGAATAAAGATCGTCAAAACTCCTGCAAGTTTGAGTGATACATGTGGTGTATGTGTTTGTATATGGAGGGCGGAGAGAATAAAGATCGTCAAAACTCCTGCAAGTTTGAGTGATGCATGTGTTGTGTCTGTGTGGAGAGGTGGATGATACATGTGGTGTGTGTGTGTGTGTGTGGAGAGGTGCAGAGAATAGAGATCCTCAATACCCCTGCAAGTTTGAGTGATACATGTGGTGTGTGTGTGTGTGTGTGTGTAGAGGTCTCTGGCCACGGAGCAGCAGGAACTCTACACAACTGTTTCGAAGCTCGCACTTGTCGGTTTATTATCATTATTCTCCTGAGAGTGAACCTTTAGAGGTTCTCGAGGATAACAAATAAGTTAATCGGGCCTATAAATATACTAATATAAAGGACAAGAAGAAATTTAGTTGGAGGAAAATTGGTGACAACAACAACGGGTAAAAATAGATTGAATACTAGGTTCTGTGTTCATGAACAAAAATAATTCAGAGATATAAAAGGATGTAATAAATAAAAAAATAGATAACTAAAATTATTTTAGCTTGAGAGGAATTGACGTCTACAAAAAAAACCAAAGAAAAACAAAACAAAACAAACAAACAAAGAAAGAAAAAAACAATAAAAAACAAACAAAGATTGAAATCAATCAACCATGATCATGAACAAAAGCAATGCAGAGATTTATAGGGGTTGGTATATATCATGATGCAGCCACCAAACACACAAACATGTTGAGTCTAATTACTCTTATAATACTAAGTTTTAAAATAAGCAGCTGGCTGGCTGTGCACTCTCCAGTAAAGAGACAGCATAGTGCCATTTCTTAAAGAACTGGACTGTTTCGGAGATGGGTGGAAGGTTACAAGATACGTGAAGGAAGGAACCGCTTGGCCGCGGGCGCGCGCGCGCTATATTTTTACCATAAATCAATGGGTGGAATAAATGCTCAGACCTCTCCGGGCGGACAGTAAGTGCTGGCTGGGATTCTCTCAGCTCATGCTAGGCCAATACAGTGTGATCAAGTATATTTTATATACATTTTTTATACACACACCCACGTCCGCACACACGTGCGCGTGCAGCGCTGGTCTCCGCCAGATTCCTCCAGCATGCCTCGTCCAGTCCTATTGATTTCTTTGCCACCTTCACGATAGCATAATGCGCAGCTCTTGGTTCATTGCGTGGATTTCAATCGGCGGCCTAGCCTTGTTCCTCCAGCTGAAGTTTAAAAGTCTAAACTTCATTGGTCCTAAGAGGTAAATCAAAAGGTTTTACTTTGAAAATAAAGGAATACAGTTTCAAACTTGAGTTATGACCTGAGCTGTGTTGAAATGAATATCAATCTTACAACTTTTACCACACCAACGATTCTTACACCTTAAGATCTCCTGTGGGGGAAACAAAAAGTTATAGAAAATTTTAAAGAAAGAGAAATATGATGAAGTTTTCAAGATGGCCAAAAAAAAAAAAAAAAAAAAAAATCCTCAGATATGGGACCAGTAGTCCTTGAGGCCCGTCCATGATATCAAGTTTTGATTCAGGAGCGTGCGAGTTGGCAACAGCTCAAAGAAAAGAGTGTGTGAGTTGGGTTTAAAAACTGTTGGCAACAGCTCAAACAGAAGAGTGTGTGAGTTGGCTTTAAAGACTGTGTAATAGCTCAAAGATTAGAGCATGTGTTTTGACTTTAAAGACTGTTGGTATTAACTCAAAGATTAGAGCATGTGTTTTGACTTTAAAGACTTTTGGTATTAACTCAAAAATTAGAGCATGTGTTTTGGCTTTAAAAGACTGTTGGTATTAACTCAAAGAGGAGAGCGTGTGTTTTGGGTTTAAAGACTTTTGGTATTAACTTAAAGAGTAGAGCGTGTGAGTTGGGTTTAAAGACTGTTGGTATTAACTCAAAGAGTAGAGCGTGTGTTTAAGGTTTAAAGACTTTTGGTATTAACTCAAAGAGTAGAGCGTGTGAGTTGGGTTTAAAGACTGTTGGTAATAGCTCAAAGAGTAGAGCGTGTGTTTTGGGTTTAAAGACTTTTGGTATTAACTCAAAGAGTAGAGCGTGTGTTTTGGGTTTAAAGACTTGGTAATAGTTCAAAGAGTAGAGCGTGTGTTTTGGGTTTAAAGACTTTTGGTAATAGCTCAAAGAGTAGAGCGTGTGTTTTGGGTTTAAAGACTTTTGGTATTAACTCAAAGAGTAGAGCGTGTAAATTGGGTTTAAAGACTGTTGGTATTAACTCAAGAGTAGAGCGTGTGAGTTGGGTTTAAAGACTGTTGGTATTAACTCAAAGAGTAGAGCGTGTGCTTTGGGTTTAAAGACTTTTGGTATTAACTCAAAGAATAGAGCGTGTGTTTTGGGTTTAAAGACTTTTTGTATTAACTCAAAGAGAAAAGCGTGTAAATTGGGTTAAAGACTGTTGGTAATAGCTCAAAGAGTAGAGCGTGTGAGTTGGATTTAAAGACTGTTTGTAATAGCTCAAAGAGAAAAGCGTGTAAATTGGGTTTAAAGACTGTTGGTAATAGCTCAAAAAGTAGAGCGTGTGTTTTGGGTTTAAAGACTTTTGGTATTAACTCAAAGAGTAGAGCGTGTGAGTTGGGTTTAAATACTGTTGGTAATAGCTCAAAGAGTAGAGCGTGTGTTTTGGGTTTAAAGACTTTTGGTATTAACACAAAGAGTAGAGCGTGTGTTTTGGGTTTAAAGACTGTTGGTAATAGCGCAAAGAGTAGAGCGTGTGTTTTGGGTTTAAAGACTTTTGGTATTAACTCAAAAAGTAGAGCATGTGTTTTGGCTTTAAAGACTGTTGGTAATAGCGCAAAGAGGAGAGCGTGTGTTTTGGGTTTAAAGACTGTTTGTAATAACACAAAGAGTAGAGCGTGTGTTTTGGGTGTAAAGACTTTTGGTAATAGCTCAAAGAGTAGAGCGTATGTTATGGGTTTAAAGACTGTTGGTATTAACTCAAAGAGTAGAGTGTGAGAGTTGGGTTTAAAGACTGTTGGTAATAGTTCAAAGAGTAGAGCGTGAGAGTTGGGTTTAAAGACTGTTGGTAATAGCTCAAAGAGTAGAGCGTGTGTTTTGGGTTTAAAGACTTTTGGTATTAACTCAAAGAGTAGAGCGTGTGTTTTGGGTTTAAAGACTTGGTAATTGTTCAAAGAGTAGAGTGTGTGAGTTGGGTTTAAAGACTGTTGGTAATAGCTCAAAGAGTAGAGCTTGTGTTTTGGGTTTAAAGACTTTTGGTATTAACTCAAAGAGTAGAGCGTGTGTTTTGGGTTTAAAGACATTTGGTAATAGTTCAAATAGTAGAGCGTGTGAGTTGGGTTTAAAGACTGTTGGTAATAGCACAAAGAGTAGAGCGTGTGTTTTGGGTTTAAAGACTTTTGGTATTAACTCAAAGAGTAGAGCGTGTGTTTTGGGTGTAAAGACTGTTGGTATTAACTCAAAGAGTAGAGCGTGTGTTTTGGGTGTAAAGACTTTTGGTATTAACTCAAAGAGTAGAGCGTATGTTTTGGGTTTAAAGACTGTTGGTAATAGCGCAAAGAGTAGAGCGTGTGTTTTGGGTTTAAAGACTGTTGGTATTAACTCAAAGAGTAGAGCGTGTGTTTTGGGTTTAAAGACTTTTGGTATTAACTAAAAAAGTAGAGCGTGTGTTTTGGCTTTAAAGACTGTTGGTAATAGCGCAAAGAGTAGAGCGTGTGTTTTGGGTTTAAAGACTTTTGGTATTAACTCAAAGAGTAGAGCGTGTGTTTTGGGTTTAAAGACTTTTGGTATTAACTAAAAAAGTAGAGCGTGTGTTTTGGCTTTAAAGACTGTTGGTAATAGCGCAAAGAGGAGAGCGTGTGTTTTGGGTTTAAAGACTGTTTGTAATAACACAAAGAGTAGAGCGTGTGTTTTGGGTGTAAAGACTTTTGGTAATAGCTCAAAGAGTAGAGCGTATGTTATGGGTTTAAAGACTGTTGGTATTAACTCAAAGAGTAGAGTGTGAGAGTTGGGTTTAAAGACTGTTGGTAATAGCTCAAAGAGCAGAGCGTGTGTTTTGGGTTTAAAGACTTTTGGTAATAGCTCAAAGAGTAGAGCGTATGTTTTGGGTTTAAAGACTGTTGGTAATAGTTCAAATAGTAGAGCGTGTGAGTTGGGTTTAAAGACTGTTGGTAATAGCTCAAAGAGTAGAGCGTGTGTTTTGGGTTTAAAGACTGTTGGTATTAACTCAAAGAGTAGAGCGTGTGTTTTGGGTGTAAAGACTGTTGGTAATAGCTCAAAGAGTAGAGCGTATGTTATGGGTTTAAAGACTGTTGGTAATAACTCAATGAGAAGAGCGTGTATTTTGGTTTTAAAGATTGTTGGTAATAGCTCAAAGAGAAGAGCGTGCGAGTTCGGCTTATTTTGGTGTATTTGGGACGCTAAAGAAAAGCATTCCTAAAAGATTCCTCGAGATGAAACTACCAATCCATGGTATCCCTCTATCCCTCTAGTATCCTGATAAAGTTACGCAAAGCTGCGTCCGACAAATGACACTAGGGGCGAACAAAGAAATCCGTCCTGTTTCTGGACAGCGTATTCTCTCACATTACGAAGGATACTCTGAAAACATGGGAGAATCTCAACAGAAAAATTGTACCATAGTCACTTAATGCAGCTGGCTTGGCTCCCCCAGGTTCCCCTCTCCCCCTCTGCTTTTCGAAGACACACTATGGAGTGGCCACGTGACGCTGATAACGATGTTCTAGAAGCGGCATAATTATAAAAAACAGTTCACAGGTATCTCAGGTGGCAGAAGTCAGTCACCCATAATGCCAGATTTCGGATGAGTTTTTGTCTTGCTCCGTCACGGTTAGGGCAAAGACTTTTGGTCCATCCCTCTTACAATTCCATTGATCAGAGAGTGGATTTAGGAGAGCTAGTGATTTCTTGGTTGGCCTTAAAGCTCAGTTTGTCTTGTGTCAATGTTAGAGTGATCAGAAACCAATAAGGGGACGTTAAGTTCTCTCAAGGAAAGAAAAATCAATGATAATGTTGATGAATATGACGCATATAGTGCCCTCACTTTGCAGACAATGGTTTCCCCTACTAGTGGAATATACACCTATCGAATGCTACCTATAACAAACTTACTGACCCAATTTTTTTCCTTTCTTCTTCCCCTCCCCGACTCCCTGACCTCCTTCCTGCGGCAGATGAACGATACATGCATGGTCCTCCCCTTTGTTTCAGATCACACTGTTCACCACACCTTCAAATATAAATCGATCACGCTATTCACCACATCTCGATATTTAGTGCAATCATGCTGTTCACAACATTTTCATATTAACCCAATCACATTACTCACCACATCTTGATATTTATTCACATCCTCACATAAGACCCAATCACGCTGTCTACCCCACCTTTATTTATAACTTGATCAACATTAAACTTGCTTTCAAACCGTTCTTGTTACTGGATTGACTTTAAACCGTTATCTTATGCTATGTGAACAGCCTTGTTAACCCTCACTGGGTATTATCGCTTATCGCATGACTGGTTTTACAGCTGACGTCTAGTTGTTTTTTTTTTTTTTGGCTGGCCTGTGTCCTCACCTGTGGAAGTTCTAGTGGGCCGAGCCACAATCAGTGCTCCCTGCGAACACCACAACGCTATGGTGATAAGCATGGACCACAACACTGTGGAAGTTCTAGTGGGCTCTGCCAGTCAGTGCTCCCTGCGAACACCACAACGCTATGGTGATAAGCATGGACCACAACACTGTGGAAGTTCTAGTGGGCTCTGCCAGTCAGTGCTCCCTGCGAACACCACAACGCTATGGTGATAAGCATGGACCACAACACTGTGGAAGTTCTAGTGGGCTCTGCCAGTCAGTGCTCCCTGCGAACACCACAACGCTATGGTGATAAGCATGGACCACAACACTGTGGAAGTTCTAGTGGGCTCTGCCAGTCAGTGCTCCCTGCGAACACCACAACGCTATGGTGATAAGCATGGACCACAACACTGTGGAAGTTCTAGTGGGCTCTGCCAGTCAATGCTCCCTGCGAACACCACAACGCTATGGTGATAAGCATGGACCACAACACTGTGGAATCTCTCTCTCTCTCTCTCTCTCTCTCTCTCTCTCTCTCTCTCTCTCTCTCTCTCTCTCTCTCTCTCTCTCTCTCTCTCTCTCTCTCTCTCTCTCTCTCTCTCTCTCTCTCTCTCCCTCCCTCCCTTTTTTTTTTTTTTTTTTTTTTTTTTTTTTATTATACATTTGCCTGTATTTCTGTATTTCTGACCTGCTGTCCTTGCAGTTTTGATATCAGAAAAGTTATCAGCCACTCCAGCACTCGACAATTCTGATCTGAATTTTAAAGTTTTGAGCTGTTTAACCTAGTGGTAAAAACTAGAAACTAAGTTAATCTGGATTTTAATTAAGGCTTGACAGTGGCCTAACTCCATGTTTTGGTTGTGTTCTCTGGGGAAGTTCATATCTGAACTTCTAACTTGGTCATGATCAGTCCTATCGAAGAAAATGACACAATAAAAACTAGAAGAATTTTTTTTATTTCTTGATGTCCCACCTAGTTTTGTGGAATTAAATCAAGAACTTCTCAAATGAAAGCTCCAAAATCATCTCTCATGCTCAACATGTGGCTACAAATTTTCTGTTATGGAAGACATTTTCAAAAAAAAAAAAAAAAAAAAAAAAATAAGACCAAACTTCAATAACCAGGTCCTCAGGTAGACACCAGTAGACGTTGCAGAAGTTATGAACCATACGTGGTGAAAAGATAGAACAGGGGAAGTTAACTATGGCAAGGATTTGCTTTATCTTAAGATTTTAGGGGAAGAGGGGGGCAATGGTAGTGTTTTTTTCTTCTTTAAGATAAAGAGCAGTACATGTTCACCACCAATATAGGGTATATAAGATGGATAAGTTTTTCATTTCATAAGGTCAGATTTCTGTTTTTGTTCTGTTGTTGTGTGTTGTTGTTGTTGTTGTTGTTAAAACAAGCAAGAATAACATTGTGGAGAACTAGTTGCCTTTAGGAATTTTTTTTACTGGAATAGGATGGTGTACCTCTTGGGTCTGTTTGCATTAAACACAATAATGCTGTTGAAAAGAAGAATCCTGTGTGATCAAATGAGCATGAGGAAAAGTCAGATTGTAGGTGAAGGCATAGATGGAATTATTTTATTTTTGTAATTGAGGTAGGTTTGTAGATGAAGTTATATCATTTTCAGGTAAAGATTATATTATATGTTACAGACATAATGAACGTTGTAAGTGTTGCATGCACCCCTTAACACCCTCTTTGGTAGCTGAGCACTGCTGAAATATTCACAAAGTACACAAAATCAACACTTGTGTAGTTACTTGCTGCTTGCTTGTTGTTGGGTTTTTCATGTTTTTTTTTTTCCCTTCTTCTATTTATGCTTCTTATTATTCACTTCTTTATTCATATTAAGGATTGAATGAATTACATTCTTAACAGATAATATAAAGAGTTTTACCACAAAAGGAGGTAAACCCATTTTGGTGATTTTGAGAAAAAATAAAAGGAAGCCATAACAAATTATAACCATGCAATATGTTTAATTATATAGCCATCAAAGAATATATTGCAATTGTCAAATTTTTAATGGAATTATAGGTACTGGTAGGGATCTGACTCGATTTTCCTTCACTTGTTACTTACCTTGGATTGTGATCAATTACTTAAAACTGAAGTACCTCTGCTGAAAAAGGATGATGCAGTTTCTGAAATATTAAATTTTTAAACTAGGAGCTCTTACATCATTCATTCTTTCTTTCAAACTGTCTCAAGTTTTAAAAAAATCTTAATTTAAAAAAAAAAGTGAGATGTGGATGGTTTTGTGAGAATGAAAAACAAAATTTCCTTTAACTTGTAAATTTTTGAAGTTTTTGAAGTGTCTGGGAAAGTTAGTGTAACTGTTCCCGACCCCTTCACAGGGTGAGCGACTGAGCCATGCTGTTGGCTGTGCCTTTGCCATCTGTCTGGAGAAGAAACAGAAGAGAGAGAAAGAGACGGGGGTCACAGTGAGCTATAACCAATCACGGACAAGTTTCGAGCGCACAGGCTCCTTCAGGCAGACAACTCTCACGGAGAGGATTGTGGACCCACAGAGTGCAATACTTGCTGGTAACTTGTCAAACACACACATACACGCACAATTATAGTTAACTTTTCTATCAATGCTTAGAAACTCAGCTTGTAAACTGTAACACACACATACACGCACAATTATAGTTAACTATTATATCAATTTAGAGACTCAGCTTGTAAATTGTAAGACACATGCACATGTATACTTGCAATACTTAATCACATGCTAAGGCTCACATGTGTGGTGTTCATAATGCTTGTTTATCAGAAACCAGACATGTATATAGTTACAATTTTTGTGTGTGTTAAGTTCACCATACAGATTAGTTTATAAACTCCGGCATATGTTTAGCTGTTATCTGCTGAGCAAGAGAATCATTGCTATCAATTAATTTCCAGATGCTGTGTGAAAATCTTGATAAATACTTGTCTACTGCTTGTTTCTTTTTCTCATGAAAATAGGAATTAGGAAAAACATTTATCAATATTTATGAACAAATATCAGGAAGGTAATAAATAGTGTGTGAAAGTGATTTTCTTCAAGGCACCTGAGAGTAATTTGTGGCTTTGGTCCTTTTATTATCCCTCCCTAGAACCAGTACCAGTGAGATCAGCTTCAAATCCATATGCAGTCCAGCGCCCCCATGCTACAGCTAACCTGCTGGAGAGGCAGGGCTCCTTCCGGGGGTTTGAGAAACTGCAAGAGACTTCGTCTCCATTTAAACGAACTCTCTCCCTTCGACTGAATGACCTGCCATCAACCTTGCAGAGACAGAGCGCTGTCCTGGAGTCACCCTTGCAGAATGGTAATGGAGGTAGGTCTTCTTCGCTCAGTAATTTGATTATCAGTCAATCCTTGGTGAAGTATATCTGCTACACAGAGATTCTCAGACCTCTCTCTGCAACAAATAAGAGGAACTCTTACCACAGTAATGTAAGTGCTACAAAGATTACATCCATAATGCATATAAATTGTCTCTTCAATTCAAGAGTTGAATTTATTTTTCAAAACAGTGCGAAAACTGATAAGCAATCACTATTTTTGTAAGCCTTTGCATCTTTTTTGTCTCTCTACACATGCTGCAGCTGTGGGTGGAACAATACCAGAGGTGTCGCAGGAGAAGGAGGACTCTATAGCAGAGATGTGTCAACAGCTGACCCAGGGCTTGAGTGCCCTCACTGGGGGTGACCCATTTGCTGAGGCCCCGCGGGTGGCTCCACAGCTAACTCATCAAGCATCACTGCCAGCATCAACCTTTCTGAACCACGCGCAGACAAACCAGGCCATGCTCACACGGCAACACACTTCACCTGCTTCACAGAGTAAGTTGTTTGTCAATGATCACAGATGGTAAGATGCTTTGTTATACATTCCAAGATGCTTTGTTATACATTCCATTTCCCACAAGGTAGCTAGGTTTCAAGCCAAGCTACATTGTAAGACCTGAAAACTAATCAATTTTCATGATCATCTCTTTGAAATAACCCTTGTGGAAACTTATGAGTACCACACGCGTGACTTAGTGTCTAGATGTTATGGGAAGTATTTGTTGCATCAGTTTTTAACTTTTTTTTTATTAGCGCTGTACATTATGTGAAGAAATTTTGAGACTAATACACATTTTTTCTTACACGCACAGCTCTGCAACCAGTTGTACCAACAAGCACCAACCCTTGGGGCAGCATACCTCAACAACAGCAGCAAAATTCTCAGGCAGGGTTTGCCCCTCATGGCTGGCCAAGCTCTCAGGCAGCAAGCAGCTACAGCAATCCATTCTCCTCATCTGTTTCCTCTCATGGCCCTCTCCTAAATGGTGGTCAGCCCACAGTAGCAGGCTTTTCGGCCAACTCAATGGCTCTAGCTGCCCATGGTAGAAGTCATTCTATTGATACAGGGGAGATGACAGGCCTTAGGTGGCAGCAGCTCAGCACTCAGCCACGTCAAAACGCAAGCAGCACAACCCAGGCTGGGAACATCAGCCAAAATGGTGAAGGGGGCAGTACAGCTAGCAACACCAGCACCAGTGGAACCTCAAACCCATGGCCAACCTCAGCACCCCCTGTGCCGTCATCATCAGCCCATGGCCCTGGTATGGATCCGTTCGATGTTGCGTGGGCAGCGAAATCGGTGAATACTGCCAGCCCAAACCCATTCAACACCAAGTCTGTGAAACAGTTTGAGGTCCAGTTGTAGCCAACTGAAATCTTCAGACTCAGGTCCAGGCAGTAGATTGTTTCAAGTTGGTCAAGCCAAATTGTTTGGGAGATAAGCAATTTTGCACATGATTTCTTAAGCTGCCTCGAGTATAAACCTAAAATTCTTCTTTAGGGTCTGGCAATACTTGATTTAGATGCAGAGAATTTTGGTTGACAGTTAGTGTTGAAGTGGACGTCTTACATATGATTCAATGCTATGGACGAGGAGATGGATGTTTGTAAAGGTTGTTTGCTGTGGAATGAAGGCACTTAGTTTTGAGTCAGTCTTACTCAAGGCTCATGCTTGAGAAACAGTGATCGGCCATTTTTTTTTTTAACTTGAAGACAGAGAACCACAAACCTGAAGAAGACTGCCATCATTAGTTTCTGAGCTGTTGCCTAAAGCAATTTTAACGGCATATACAGATTACTCAAGAGAATGTTTATACAGACTGCTTCACAATGTACCCATTTGTTCATGTAGATATAGCCCCAGCACTCAAGCTTGCTATCTATGAGAGAGAATCAATAAGTTTGCTGTAACACTCGGCTAAATGATCCACTTGAATGAGAGTGACAGGTCTAGATTTTTTTATTGCCTTTGTTAAGGATGTTTTAAATGGGGGAAAAAAGGATTTATCCTTATTTTAAACATTCAGTAGCAATTCATTATGAATGTTAACTTTATGTACAGAAAACTTGCCAGTTAATGGAAATTTGCCACAGCCTGAGTGTGGGCACACATTTATTGTTTTTTATTTCCTTTTGATTGCCTAAACTAATACCTGCTCAGCAAAAGTTTATGTCTCTAATGTGTCCTCAGATTGTAGGGTTTTCACTTGACTAGTAGTAGTTGCCAGTCAGAAACCAGACATTTTTAGCCTGTAAAATTATATCAAATGAAAGTTAAATTTAAAACTTATCCTTTAGCAGCAAGCATATAAGATATTAAGGTAAGTTTCTGATTGAAAATAAATCACAAACAACATGAACATGATAACACTCTCTGGAATTTACACTGTTTGGGTGTAATTGTGTGTGCAAGAAAAGTTTTTCTTGGTATGATGTAAGATAGTCTCCGCTTTGTTTTTGGAAAAACCAAATAAAATTTTATTTGAAGATTATTAAATAATCCTTATGAATATTAATTTGAATTAATTTCAAAAAAGCCCAAATGATAATTTGCAGTATTTATTAGAAAAATCATGTTTTTTCTTGGGCAATGCATGTTCCCACTTGAAGATTCAGAGTTCTGCTAGAGACATTATATCATGATGGATCCAAGTCGCCTAGCTTATATTGTTTGACCTTTCCATATAGGTGGAGGAAACCTAATTTTTTTTCTTTACCTTTTATGAAAGACAAAATTTGACTTGTTTGAAGATACAAATAATTGCTTTTCAATGATGTATCAACACACAATGATTTTCATAAGTTAAGTTTGAAGAAGTAAAAGGCAATACAGAGTCAAATTTTTCTTGAGAACCAGGTCTATCTTCTAAATCAGAATGGATTTGGACTTAGAACATGTTGACTGAAAACCAAAGTCGTTATCACTTAAGTTTAAATTCAGGTTAGCAGATCATTTTTGCCAATTATACATCCTGTACAGAATTCCCTAGACCTCGGTCACATCCCTTGTAAATTTATAATCTTGAACATTTAAAAAAAAATCACTGATGGAGAACCACATGACCAAACTGAAATTTGTAAACTTTAAAGGCTGCATACAGCTTGCTTCAATAGCTCTGGGGTGCATATTGTACTCCCAAGATAGTGGGGCATCTCTATGCGATCTTGTAAGCATCTGGTATATGAGATGTGACCTGATTTAGTAATTATCAGTTTAACTGTATACCCTTTGCTATTAAAGCTAACACGGTGCCTCGCGGTTGAGATCTAGCTTGAACCGTAGAAAAAGTTCACACCTTATTCTATTTATAAATCTGGCTTTGTTTTCTACTAATCTGTCAAGATTTGGATTTTTTTATTGTCCAAAATTCATGAGATAGTTTGTAACTGAAAATACTTAGGAGTCTTGTTTATTTTAAAATGTTTTAGATGCATGTTACTCTTATGTACATCGTTTTTGTGGTCATTGGTCTAATCTACGCTTTTTAACATTTGGATTTTATTTCACTTCCGTTTTAGAGATCCCAGAGCCTTGAATTGCGAAATTTTTTTAACATAAGGGTCATTACTGTTGCAATTGAAAAGACTTGAAGCTCTCTTTTTAGGACATAGAACTGGATGTGGTTTTGATAGGAGTCAGAACTAAAACAGTTTTCTATTTGTTGATTAATTGTTTTTCTTCCTTTTTTTTTTTTTTGAACAATTATAAAGGTCATGCTGTATTTTGTTTCATGATTGGATTTTTTTTTTCTGCTGGGGTACAGCCTTAGTGGTACAACCATAAATTGATGTACCTTCACTCATGGGTTGGTTCTGAACCTTCTACTAGAATATTCTAAAGAAGTTGAGTGGTCTAAGTAGCAGTGGCATCATTTCTTCAAGTGATTTCAAACTGGAATCTTACAAAGCTTGAAGCTTGTGAAGGATAGATTTGGCCAAACAGGATCGTTTTACCTGCCTGGCTTCCATGTGAAACTTTTGGTTGTGAACAAATGCAGTTGCATCAATGACTTGGCCAAAAAACATTTTTTACATTTCTTTTTGTTTCACTGATGAAGTTTGCGTTGTGTTATTCTAATTACAGTAAGAAGATATTTCTGACTCTTCGCTCAATATTCTTCCTGTGCCCTCTGAAGAAAAGCAATGTAAAGACTTATGCATGAAGAGCATGTTGATTTCCTACAGTGTTTAAAACGTCGTTTAATTTTTAAAGATTGAATATCTTATTGATGGTTGTGCCACATACCTCTTAAAATTTTATTTTCCTAGTTTGCATATGTAAACTGTTTTGTCACAGTAAAATTAGTTTTTTTAAAAATGTGATTTGCAAACCTTTTGGAAGAAACCCTTATTATATTTTCATTATGTATAACAATTAGAAAAGATATATTTTTATTTTAAAGTGAAATGTTTCATATCCTCTCTCTAAGTGATGTCTATGCTTAGTTCCACTGGGACTTTGCTAAAGTGTCAGCCATAAAGATTTTACTGAATAAATTTGGATCTCATATTCACCCTTGTCATGCCATAAAGAGTTCAGCATGATATTACAGAAAAGGTTTAAGATCACACTGTGTATCAAATCAAAGGCAAGTAGGAGACTTTAAACTTATTTTTCTTACATGTTTTCAAAGTTGCTTTCCCTGGCAATTTTCTAAATTTATGAAATAAAAAAGGACTCAAAATTCACTGGCTTATATAAGATTCTCAGTGGCAGCTGTATGAGAGGTTCCAAAGTTTTGCTTTATGATAAACTCATTTTTATGCTCTTTTGACTTCAGCCCATTATAGATTATCTGTAAATGTCAATCGTTCATATTTTGAAAAATATTTGTTTGATATAATGAGTTACTATTGCTTCATTATGTTGGTGGCATTTCTACTTTTGATGATCAGTGGGGCCAGTAAAACCATGGGGACAACTATGCAGGCTAGAGGCAGTCGCAGAGTTGTTAAGAACATATCACCACAGATTTCCTGGTGATTGAGTTCTTCATGCGACTTGAGTGAAAGCTACAATGAATTTCCCCGCCTAAATACTATTACTATAGTACACTGCAGCAAAAGGAGGTATGAACTTGTAAAATTGTAAAAATGCAGGCATAGACCCTTTGATGCTTGCACTGAATGTAATTGTCTGGATTGCTTGGTGACACACTGTATTATATTTCAGTGAGAGAGAGAGAGAGAGAGAGAGCTTTCTTCACAGCTAACTTGCCTTTTCCATGCCCTAGGGAAGCTCCAGCTATGTGATCATGTTGTGATATTTTTACTCTGTTGCAAATAGAAGTCTATTATCAGTTGTGCTTATACCATTATGCCTGCAAAGTTAAACAAATTAACTTCTGTTTTGTTCAGAATGTGGAGACAGGAATTGTTTTCTCCATTGAAGACTTTCAGAATATGAAAACTTGAAATGTCCCAAATACCACAGTGTACTAATGCTTGAGATTAATTTTCATATTTTATGTGTTAGTGCCTCTCTGTATGTCAGTGTTCTATTTTGCCTTCAGTAAGAAAGTTTTTTTCTCTCTTTGGTTCCACAAATGCTTCCTTATACTTGTAGAGTCTATTTTGCCCATTGAATTCTCTAAGTGGGTGTGCAATCCATTCTGTGTCATTTTTAAACAATTTGAAGTAATGAACAAATCTACGTGAGAACTGTTGTCTTCATTTAATCACCTTGAGAGGATACAACAGTGTAGCATTTGTATGCAGTATTGGATATCCTGAATTAGGTGCTAGCAATACAAACTTTTTTCAATTTATTCTAGAACTTGCATTTTGAGTTTTGATTTTACGTAAATTATGAAACTCGATACATGTTATCTTAAGGCTCAATGCTAAAAAGCATTTTGAACTGTAGTTTATGTCCCTCTTATTTCCCAATTGTTGAAAATGATTACTCAGTTTCTTTTGTTCACTCTGGGAAAGACACATTGTATATCTTTTTTTTTTATTTTTGATGAATTACAGTTACTAAAGAGGGAGGTAACAAAAAGCCAAGCTTTGCAAATATAACTGCAGTGGAAACCTTAAAAACTGAAGTCTGATTATTTGAATTTCTCATAAACCAAATTTTGGGAGAGAATAGATTATTCTTTCCTCTTTGGCTTTGATGGAATGGCTTTCAAATTTTGAAATTTTTCTGGTAGGGTTCTCTTAATTTAAAGTAGATACATCATAAGGCATTACAAAAAAGTACTATATGTATCTCTCAAGCAGCAAGCAAAACTAACCCCTGTCTGAGAAAAGCTCATCAGTGTGCGCTAACAAAGCCAGGAGGGAGCTGAAGTGCCAGGAGTAATACTGATAGTAATGTGAGACAGGAGAACGGGTAGCTTCCTTGATGTAGACACAGTACACACTCAGTCAATGAGGCATAGATTCACCTATGCCCCTTTTTTATAACTCAAATCCATTTCCGCTTACAGTTCTAATTTTAAAGTTTCCCCTTATTTTTTAAAAACAAATGATTATATTGAAGATTGTAGGTTTAAATACCTTAACTCCTCAGAACTGATTTTGCATTGATTATCTCAATTGTTGTCTTTATTTTCTATGAAATGTATCATGAGAAATTTGGCAGTCTAGTTTGAGTTCAAAATATTTTCTTTCCACTTCTTTTAATTCATGAAGTATTGAGGAAAAACAGTACAATTGCACCTTTGTCAGTAGCACTAGTAGGAGTGAGATTTACTCTGAGAAGACAGCCTTGTCACCACTATGAAATGAAATTGTTTCATTGCCCCATTTTTTCCCCAAAGTTCGATGATGTTAAATTCAAGATGAGAAAAAAAAAGTTTTGTTTAAGGAATTGCCATTCTTTTTTTTTTTTTCCCTTCTGTTTCAAAGATTTGTTTACGGAATTGCCATTCTTTTTTTTTTTTTTCCCTGTTTAGTATTGTTTCACTCATATTTTGCAATTACTTTGATCAAAGATAGGAATGAAATTTTGTTTCTTTTATGTGGTTCATTTTACAATAACACAGTCTACTTCGACATTGTTATCTATGCTGAAATAGTTATGTTCTTATTGTTACAGTTACATTGAACTAATGGCAATAACAATATGGAGTTGTCTCCCTCTGTGCAAGCCTTTCAGTCCGAGTTAAGAATGCCTTGAATTGCTTGTATTACACCAGAAGGTGTTATGATCATCATCACTTCACCACTTTGATTCACTTGTTTCATCATTCTTTTAGGGTTTTATCATTCTGATAAAGAGGAAGTTTAAGAAATAAAATTAACTGTGCTTATTACACTTAGAGCTCCTAGTATACTTGTTTGCTTGTAAGTAAAGTACAGGGAAAGAAATATTAGCAAGGTTTATATCTAGAGCTTCTGATAAACATTGCCTGTTTGGTCTTTGAAAGTTTATGCTAATATCTAGAGCTCTTGGTATATATTGATTGTACAGGGGGGAATGCAGGCAAGGTTTATCTAGAGCTCTTGATAAACATTGTATAGTGACAGATTATGCATATACAATATCTAGAGCTCATGGTATGTGTTGGTTGCCTATACAGAAGAAGGAATACAGGCAAGGTTTATTTCTAGGACTCCTCATAAACATTGTACAGTGAGTTTTTGCATACGTTTTCTGGAGCTGCTGGAAGGTTTATGGATATGAAGCCTAGAGCTCCGGATGAATGCCCTTTGCCTGTACAGTGGGAAGAGATGCGTGCTGCAGATCTTTCAGCCCACACATATAATAATTATCTTCTTTAATTATATACATATATTTCATGTCTGAAGTTTTCTTCAAAGTTTTTTTGTTTCAATATTCTACACTTGTTTTGTGTCCAGTTCACCAGAAAGAGCTTGTTTGATTTTGGAATCGGGTATCCTATTACCATAGTAACCATGTGTAACAAATTAGTTATATTTGGTAAAATGATTCTGGTCTGCATCATGCACCAGGATTATCCTGAAAAAATAGTTTTAGACAGGTATAATTGATATACCTAAAAATTCTACCTAAAAGCTATTATTTTCTCTAGCTCTAACTGTTGCATCACTGAAATTAAAAAAAAAAAAAGGTCAAGATTTGTATCCTCCCGTCAGAAAAAGTGTCAACTTAAGTGAGGAATTTTGGATGACATTGATACAGATATAGACCTAGATAAAATAATTAAATAGAGAGCTCAGGATTCCTCTGTGCCCACTTTTGTTCATTTACTTGCATATAAATAGATGTAGTCCTGTCTTGTAGGATATGGATCAGAATTTTTACATTTTTAGTTGGGTGTAGACTTCTTATGATAGAAACTTGATTTGGTTTGTAGAATATTAAATGTGCTTGCTTTCTTTTGCTCCATGAACCCTCCTGTCATAGAATGGCATAAAGCCCACCTTAACTGTTTTTGCACATGTTTCAAGAGGTGTTCCGAGGCAATACACAATGATCTTAAAAATAATAGTGCAGTAATCACAACTAAAAATTATAAAACTGATTCTAATCTATTAAATGAAATAAACACTTTAGAAGAAAAAAAAGAAAGAATATTTAAGACTTCAAATGTATTACAGTTAGGCCTATCCAAATTTTCATGATGAAAAGATGATTTTACTCTCATTCTCTATATTTGGTACATCAAGTAATGTCAATGCTTCAAACTTTCCGGTTAGAAATGAAAATGCATCCTTTCAAATGTCAATAAAATTACACAAGTAATGTTAAGATAGATGAAAAACGAATTTATTTTAACTGTGCATGTAAATCAATGTTAAGTAGGTGGGATAACAAGCATGGAAGAGGAACGTAACATAAATTGAAAATTTATGCTCACGGATCTTGAGCAGATGCCTTTGTAAAATGTGCCTATGCACTTCCAGCACCTAGATCACAAGATGACCCATAAATTGTGCACTTAAATATATCTTGATGCGACAGGCCTCATACAAAATGTAAATATGTACTTGTAAAAATTGAGGTGACAAGCCTATAGAAATAGCATATATTCAAGTAAACCTCATGGTGACATCTTCAACCTAGAGTGTACAAATCCACACTCGGATCCCAGATAACCATCCCTCACCAAGGCTGTCATGGAGGCTTACATCTCAAGGTGACACGCCTTGCATAAATTACAATTCACACACATATGTTTCCATACCAACATCTCGACCACCTCAAGGCAACACGTCTCATATATATATATTGTAACATATACTTTTGATCTTAAGGTGATTACTTTGATATGAAATGAAGATGAACAAAAAGAACTCGAGGCCATTCAATATTCCAAGCAACTTGCAGACATTTGGCAAGGCACTTAATAGAGTATATCAGAAAAGGTTATTTCAGGAATGCTTATGATTTTGTAAATTTTATACAAAGACAAAAGTAAATAAAAGATATCTCTAGGTTTAACTGCACACACTAGCAATTGACATATAATAATAAATATAATATTTACAATATAGAGCTTCTGTCCACCTTTGTCTTTGAAAGTGTCATTCTTCGTTCTAGGTACATTTTGTTTCTGATCCAAAAAAAGTTATTTCTCGATTCTATAGTTGAGATGAGTGTGAGATCTCTATCAAGCATCATGTGCTAGTATGGTCAAGTGGTTTAGAATCTAAACTCAGAAGTTCAGTGATTGTAACCATCTCATGGCTCATGATGCTTGCTGTACACCTAGGCTAAAACATTCAGTCAAATCCATTGCATTAGATAGAAAGAAGTATTTAAACTTATCAAACTATTTAAAAAAAAAGAAAAAACCTTTTAGAGCTCTATATGTTGGAAATAAGAGATTGAAGTAATTTGTGTTGATTAGAAGCTCTCTTGATCACAACACTCAGCTGGAAGAATACACAACAAAGAATCTGGAATACAAAGACATGACAAATCTAAATCACATAGAGCAAACCATCAACCAGCATTTCCTATGTGCAAAAACCCTGGAGCAGTGGTTCTTAACCTGGATTTGATCCAACCCTTGCGGTTTGGTGGGTCGATCTCAGGGGTTTGGCAAAGCCAGTAAAAAACATATCTATGTCTTGAATTTGAAAAAAAAATCATATTTTATTTTTCAATAAAGAGGGGTTTGGTGAATCCGCATATGAAGCTGGTGGGGTTCAGTACCTCCAACAAGGTAAAGAACCGCTACACTAGAGAGATAAAAGCAAAAAACTGCCTCACACTTGAAATTGGATTATCATAAAGACAAAAGTTATAAAATTGTTCTATGCTAAATTTTGGAAGCTTGAATTGAGTTCAAAAGATATCTTTTGAAGATGCTTTAAACAGGCACAACACAGTTTCAGCAATTGGAAATTGAAGGAAATTAAACAAGTTGGAAAAAAAAAGTTACAAACCCAAGTCTAAGCTGTGTTAGCGATAGTACTGAGAAATGAAAAAAAGCAATTACTGATAACTAATATTTGAACATAAAGATTGGTAAAAAAATTCAAAAGTTCACATTGTCAGAGAGAGTGCTTCATAAAAAGTAGCAATTATTGAAATTGGTCAGCAAAGGAAGTTAGAAAAAAAAGACTGCTATAGGTCTGAAAGAGGATTTTCTTTATTTTTTTCAAAAAGTATTTTTCTATCGGTAAATTTAACAATGTGAGCTTCTAATATTATCCTTTTCCACAATATTATTCCTCTGACACTGTCAGCTGATTTTAACCCTTCATTCTTTTTCCCCAACAGTACATGTATTCCTCTATTAGCTGATTT
>JAWDGP010004776.1:80000-124250 GCA_033675545.1 Elysia crispata
GGGTGGAATAAAGAAGCATGTCAAGAACATCTGTGGTAGTCAGACCTTCTTTTGGCTCCTCCGAGTACAGGCCCACAAAAACTGCGGCTGATTTGGCCAGCTGGAAAGAGAAACTCGATAAAATATGCAGCACCCCATTTTATCTTACGTTTTTGTCACAGCAACAGAACACATAGTCATATACATAGAGCGTTAAAGCAACAGGAAATATGGTCATATTTATAGGGTGTTAAAACAACCAGGACATATGTTCACATTTATAGGTGTTATAACAACATGACATACGGTCACATCTATAGGAAGTTATAACAACAGGACATAATGATCACATTTATAGTATGTTACAAAAACAGAACATATCATCACATTTATAGGATGTTATAAAAAGACATAATGATTATACTTATAGGATACTAAAACAACAGGACATATGGTCACATTTATAGAGTGTTAATGCAAGAGGTCATATGGTCACATTTATAGTGTGTTAATGCAAGAGGTCATACGGTCACATTTATAGAGTGTTAATGCAAGAGATCATATGTTCATATTTATAGAGTGTTAATGCAAGAGGTCATATGGTCACATTTATAGAGTGTTAATACAAGAGGTCATATGGTCACATTTATAGAGTGTTAATGCAAGAGGTCATATGGTCATATTTATAGAGTGTTAATGCAAGAGGTCATGTGGTCATATTTATAGAGTGTTAAAGCAACAGATAGATAAAACAACAGGGCACAAAACACATGATCACATTTATAGAAAATTTAAGCAGCATAGCACACAGTCACGTTTATAGAGTGCTATAAAAACAGAACACATGGTCACTTTTATAAAAAGTTAAAGCAACAGTACACATGGTCACATTTATAAAAAAGTTAAAGCAACAAAACACACTGAAGAATATTATACACCAACGCTGCTTGAGGGCATGTAGGAGACTATAAGAGGGGGAAGGGGACCAAGAAAGCTCAAGGAGAATGATCCTGTGCACAGCATCCCCTAAATTAAGCCCTCAGAGAGAGGGAATCATTTTAACAACATGCTGTAAATAAGCCGTACCTGCTGCAGCGGGAGTCCTGAGCTGTTGGCCAGCACAAACAGACCTGTGTTATCCATAAAAGACTCAAGCTTCACATGGAGATGGGTGTCCCCATTTGGTTCTGCATCATGAACCACTAGCCACAGGCCTGTCATGTCCTCTCCTGGCGAACCTGAAGGACAAATCCCACAAATAATCTTCTTCAATCACCTCATAGTATCCACCAAAAGCAAACATAACTGAGTTAATCATCATTATCATTTTAAATGATTATGCAATTTCTCTTCTCATTCAATACGTTGTTAGCTCACAGCATCATCAAGAGGCTGTGCAGTAGGCAGGCAGCTATGTTTGATGTGGTCTAGGCTACACACAATTAACTTAAAAACAGAATGCAGTCCACATTAATATCACTAGCATCAGCTATTGTTGTTTTATAGTTTTGCAGGCTATCACAAATAACTTTTAATTTGTGCACATCTCTCTCTCTCTCTCTCTCTCTCTCTCTCTCTCTCTCTCTCTCTCTCTCTCTCTCTCTCTCTCTCTCTCTCTATCTCTCTCTCTCTCTCTCTCTCTCTCTCTCTCTCTCTCTCTCTCTCTCTCTCTCTCTCTCTCTCTCTCTCTCTCTCTCTCTCTCTCTCTCTCTCTCTCTCTCTCTCTCTCTCTCTCTCTCTCTCTCTCTCTCTCTCTCTCTCTCTCTCTCTCTCTCTCTCTCTCTCTCTCTCTCTCTCTCTCTCTCTCTCTCTCTCTCTCTCTCTCTCTCTCTCTCTCTCTCTCTCTCTCTCTCTCTCTCTCTCTCTCTCTCTCTCTCTCTCTCTCTCTCTCTCTCTCTCTCTCTCTCTCTCTCTCTCTCTCTCTCTCTCTCTCTCTCTCTCTCTCTCTCTCTCTCTCTCTCTCTCTCTCTCTCTCTCTCTCTCTCTCTCTCTCTCTCTCTCTCTCTCTCTCTCTCTCTATCTCTCTCTCTCTCTCTCTCTCTCTCTCTCTCTCTCTCTCTCTCTCTCTCTCTCTCTCTCTCTCTCTCTCTCTCTCTCTCTCTCTCTCTCTCTCTCTCTCTCTCTCTCTCTCTCTCTCTGTCTGTCTGTCTCTCTCTCTCTCTCTCTCTCTCTCTCTCTCTCTCTCTCTCTCTCTCTCTCTCTCTCTCTCTCTCTCTCTCTCTCTCTCTCTCTCTCTCTCTCTCTCTCTCTCTCTCTCTCTCTCTCTCTCTCCTGCTCTCTATTTCCTACCTATTAACTTTTCAATTTCTTACTTGCTTCAACTCCAGGTCTGTTCTTCCTTCTCCTTCACTCACTATCACCAATCTCTCACATCAAAACTTTTTCTAACTTCGCAATCTCTTCCTCTTCCCTCCTAAACTTTTGCTTTTGTCTTTTGATCTATTTTTCAATCCCTCCACTCATCTTATTCTCATTCTGCATAGCTGTTTGAGTGCTGCATTCGAATTTACTATTTGGATGCATGGTGCACCCATGAAGCACCTCGTAACCTCATAGGGTCATGAGATCAACCACCAGGCAGAGCAGGGATTTTCCTTCCCTCACAGCTCCATAGCTGCCAACTTTTGAAAAGGCAAATACAGATTTTTAGTGAGATAAATAAAACTTGTCCATGCAAACTTAGTGGATGATGTAGCCCATTAAGTACAGTTACCAATATTGACTTAATCCAAACTTAATCTAACGTTTACAAGCTTACCTGTTACTTACAAATTATTGTAAACCTCATATAATTTTCTCTTATCATAACTTTAACAAATAGCTACACCACTTCTGCAAGCTATGAGCTGTCCACCAAACATGAATTTTTACTCTGATTAGTGGGATAGTGCCAAATGCTTATTTTTAGCACTGATACGGACAGACATACTCGGAAGCCCAAATACAGACTTAATACGTATTATACATACTGGTTGGCAGCTATCCAATCTAGTTATTGGATTAGCTTTCACACCAAAACAATGAAGAAATAAGCCCATACATTAAAGGTAGAAGTACGAAAATCATATAATTTTTTAAATCTTTATTTAAATCATACAAAGATATTATTTTTTTTCTTTTCATTAAACTAATAGAGTTGTGGAAGTATGGAACAAGTACATGAATCTGAAATAAACTTGATCTTTTGACAGGTGGTGACGTTTTGCAGGATATTTTTTAAAAAGTCAAACAGCTTTAAGGTTGAATTTTCAGAGCATTTCATATGTATATTTAACACTCACCAAATGGCATTAGTGAAGAGTTCTTCATTCTACTGGTTTAAGTTATGATAGTTTATTTATTGCAGGACTGGCACAGTTTGTTGATATAAAAGGATAGATCTAAACAACAATAGAATATTGTGGTTCAAGCTTTAAAGCGTCAATGTATATGAGAGAGACCTGATGCTTCCTGAACTTTAAACTAGGGTCTAAGAACAGTCTCAGTAATTTAAATATGAAGAAAAGTAAAGGGTTTAACAATTTTTGTCCAAATTTTAGCCCAGTGTAAGCTTGACATTAGTTTATAATAATTAAGCTATGATTCATGACACAAAAGCATTGTATCAGCCTAAAGAAAATAGTTACATTTGCATCAGAAGACATGTATACTTTACATTAAATATGATATTGGGCTGAAAAATATTGACATAGCTCATATCAGATTATGATTTAGCTATGAAAGTATGATTTAAACTACACTAGTTTCAATTGTGATAAGTACAGTTATCAGCCAAGTCATTGATATTTTGATCAATTAAGGCTAAAGAATTTTTCAATGCCATTAAAATAACCTGTAGCTTAGATTAAATGAACATTTAGGCTTAGACTAAATTTAAGTGCATACGTAACATAAGTCTCGTGCTCCTCTGTGGGTTCACATGTTCACTGACATTTTTCCTACAGAATTTACTCAAGTATACAACTTGCATTAACCCAAACCAACTCTTTAATTCCATGAGTGGCGCTATCCTGAACTACTCTAGTTCTTCAATTGGATTTACAGATTTGCCAAGGTTGTTCATTAAATGTAAAAAAAAAATTAAAATAAAAAATAATAAAAGTCTCAATTAGAGTCCAAATCTAATTTTCTCTGATAAAAAGTTAGTCTCACTGATCCTCACACTATGCTTCTATTTATCTCACCTGTGAGTTCAATGAAGAGAGAGTCCACCTCGCTATCACCAACCAATATCAAGTTAGTCTCACTGATCCTTACACTATGCTTCTATTTATCTCACCTGTGAGTTCAAAGAAGAGAGAGTCCACCTCGCTATCAACAACCAATATCAAGTTAGTCTCACTGATCCTCACACTATGCTTCTATTTATCTCACCTGTGAGTTCAATGAAGAGAGAGTCCACCTCGCTATCAACAACCAATATCAAGTTAGTCTCACTGATCCTCACACTATGCTTCTATTTATCTCACCTGTGAGTTCAATGAAGAGAGAGTCCACCTTGTTATCACCAACCAATGTCAAGTTAAGTCTCACTGATCCTCACACTTTGCTTCTATTTATTTCACCTGTGAGTTCAATTAAGAGAGAGTCCACCTCGCTATCACTAACCAATATCAAGTTAGTCTCACTGATCCTCACACTATGCTTCTATTTATCTCACCTGTGAGTTCAATGAAAAGAGAGTCCACCTTGTTATCACCAACCAATATCAAGTTAAGTCTCACTGATCCTCACACTTTGCTTCTATTTATCTCACCTGTGAGTTCAATGAAGAGAGAGTCCACCTCGCTATCACCAACCAATAACAAGTTAGTCTCACTGATCCTCACACTGTGCTTCTGAGGCACAGCGCTCGATTGTGTGGTTGAAAACTCTCTTGCTTTAATGCTTGTTGCAACTGACTCTGAAGTCTGTCAAGTAATAAAGTATACAAATAATAGAGCCAAGGTTTGCATAATATGATGGCAACATCTGTGCAACTTGAACAATGATCACTGAATGGAACTTACAAATATACAAAATAATAACAACAAAAAGTAAAATTTTTTAGCATATGAAAGTGGTTGTTCAATATATTCATGTAAGACTTGTCAGCCACCTTTCTACTAGCTGTATGGATGAGCACCATAAATGATCTACAGTGACCAGCTTGTAAGAGATCGGGACCTATGTCATGAAAAATGACCTGAGGTGACCAGTTTGTAAGAGACTGGGGCCTCTGTCATGATAAATGACCTATGTAGTGACCAGCTAGAAAGAAGCTGGGATCTCTGTCATGACAAATGACCTATTAGGTGACCAGCTTGTAAGAGATCGGGACTTATGTCATGAAAAATGACCTGAGGTGACCAGCTTGTAAGAGACTGGGGCCTCTGTCATGATAAATGACCTATGTAGTGACCAGCTAGAAAGAAGCTGGGATCTCTGTCATGACAAATGACCTATTACATGACCAGCTTGTAAGAGACTGGGACCTATGTCATGAAAAATGACATGAGGTGACCAGCTTGTAAGAGACAGGGGCCTTTGTCATGATAAATGACCTATGTAATGACCAACATAGAGACATTTGAACACCTGCAGCCATGGGCAGACCTACCACTCATTCCGAATTAGGCAGAATCATCCTGATTTTTTAAGGAATCTGTCAAAATTCTTATTTTCAACTTTTTTCTGTGGATTTTAATTTTTCGAGGTTCAATTTATTCAGTTCCAACCTTTTATTTGGCTTGAGAGATCTGACTCCCTCAGTATTTTGTTCCACTATGCACACTTCCTGCTGAACCAGAAATGAAAAAGTAAAAACAAAACTAAGTGGGTGTTTAACTTTTGCTGATAATTATTGATGTTTTTAGTGTTACCAAAAATTTGTAAAATATTGTTTCAAACGTATAAATTTGTTTTAACTGCTGAAGCCCTAATCTGCCTTCCATCAAACCTGACATCTGGTCTCATGTTAATCATTCACATCATTCAAATATTGGGCATTGTGCAGACAAGTTGATTCTCTCAAGATTTTTTGTTAGGATTATTCCAAAGAGTGGTATTTTGTGTATTTCTCAAGGAGAAAGCTATGCACACTGCAGCATCTGCACCTGTGAAATGAAAATTTCGAGCAGTAGCCAGAACGACATTGCAAAGCACATCAATGCAACAAAGTATAAATCACGGACAGAGGCTAAAGTTTTTTTCAAGTTTAACCTTCTTTTTCAAAAGCCACTGAAGGCCCGCAGCACTATTGATTTGTGGGTGAGTGTTTTACGCTTGGTTTTTTACCTAAATTCAATGTCTTTAGTCTGTTACGAAGCCTAGATCTAGATTATACAGATCGATCATTTAGTCTGATTCTAAATCTAGATCTTTTTCCTTCCAAAATTATTTCCGTTAGTTAAATAGTGTTTGCCCAAGTTAATATTGGTGTTTTTCCAATAGAAATATCTTAGATCTATTTAAACTTATTTTCAATGTATAGAATGTATATATATTTAGAACATTTTTCAGTAGGCCTGCGCCCATATATTTTTTTTTTAAACAAGGGCTAGATAGGATTTAGGTTTAGGAGGCCTAATTAGTATTTATTTAGAAACAATTTCCTTCTGACCCCTTGTATACATTCATACATTCTGTTAAGTATGCCTATTACCCACGATACAAGAATAAATTTGAGGGTAGCATAATAGTATTTAGAAATAATAGTGCAAACTGATGCTTTAAAAAAAATTTGTAAATAAAATTTCAAATTTAAACATCTTTTTCTTTTTCAAAGATAAAGGTAAGTAAGTAATGTGATTGGTATTCTTTTAATTAAAAATGGGTGAATAGGGCACATATTTATTATTATCCTTATTTTAAGATTGTTCCATGACAATAGACAATATCCCTAAAAAATTTCAGCAAGAGTTACTTCCCTTAACCAACTGGCAAACACAGCCTTGGCCTAAGCTTACTAGTTAGTTTTTTAATGTAGAAATTTTATGGTTCAGAGACGTAAAATAATAAATTTTATATTTCATTTTTGAGCAATTAATATGTAGGTTAGGTGTAGACATTATAAAGGCATGAACAGGTAAAATTTTTATTAAAAAAAAAATCAGAGTAATACAAGAAAAGCGTTTGTGGCGCTCCTTGACTACAATGCAATATTGAGGTGTCATCACATGCCAACTTAGATTTCTTGCCTGCCGTCGGTAAACTCTCTCTCTCTCTCTCTCTCTCTCTCTCTCTCTCTCTCTCTGTTCTTTTTTTTTCTCTCTCTCCTGTCTCTTCTTTCTCTCTCTATCTTTCTCCTTCCTTTCTCTCTCCTCACTCTCTTTCTCCAACCATCTCTTTCTTTCTCCCTCTTCCTTTCTCTCTCATCTCTCTCTTTTTCTATTTCTTTTTCTCTATTACTCTCTCTCTCTTTCTTCCTTTGTCTCTCTTTTTTCTCTCTCTCTCCCTCCCTCCCTCTCAATCTTATTTCTCTCTTTCCTATCTTTCTCCCTCTGTGTCTTCCTCTCTTTCGTATCTCTCTATCCTTGTCTCCCTTCTCTCTCCCACTGCATGTCTCTGCCTCAAATGAAAGTAGATTTGGATAATTAAATGTATAAAGTGTCATAATTTCAGTTTCCAGGTGATATTGTCCATTTCTTTAAAATTTCGTAAGTACCTCGAGGATTTGGCAAAACAATACTACTACATGAGAACATTACAGGTGGGAGAGATAAATAGAAAGATTAGATAAACAGAAAGACATGCAACGAATCTCATACACAATGGTGATATTGTGGCTAGACTAATGCTAAATTATAACTTTGAAAAAATTTTCTCTTTCGTTATAATGAGCAATACTCATAATTCTAGATTTAGGTTACATCATTACATTTGGGAGTCTTGCCAAGAATTATACAGAAATTAAGATCTAGACAGGGTTTTGAGTGTAATATTTACTTAGTATGCATATTTGACTTTGCAAGTGCAAGATGCAAGCAAAATTCAGCCTCTGTTGTCCATTTTTAGTGAAGAGAGAGGTGTATAAATTCAAAAACGATAAACTCGGCCTATGTATTCCTTTTATCTTTGGTCTAAGAGTGCCAGTTAATCAAAGGTGTAACTCTCGCTGAGTGCCAGTTAATCAAGGGCGTAACTCTCGCTGAGTGCCAGTTAATCAAGGGCGTAACTCTCGCTGAGTGCCAGTTAATCAAGGGCGTAACTCTCGCTGACCTTTTTTTAAGAACATCATCTACTGTGGTTATAATTTGCAGTTCATATTTAAATGAGCTGAGACAATTGCCAAACAAATGGAGTGGACGTGGAAGCTGCATAGTATCAGGTAGGATACTTTGAAACTAATTTATAACCCTTTTTGTTCTTGATGATGTTTTTTTCAACATATTAGAGTAATTACATACACATCTTTGATTGGATTGTTGATTGATACAGAAACACAAGTTCTTAAGCATTTTCTAACTATTGCCCAATTAGTAGCTTCAGTATTGATAAATTATGTTCAGTGTATTAATTTGATTCTTCATTTGGTAATGTGGTAAAAAGAAGCATGCAGTATCAGTTTTTAAAAAATTAGATATACACTGTTTTATATACAGTTATTTCTATGAGTTCACTCATTTATTTTATTTTGTTGTTTTGTTTTGAATTCAATCTTTCTTTTTTTCTTTTCTCAAAGATTGATCCTCTTGATAGTATGGTTTAGCGGCCAGTGTATAAAGCTTGGCACCTGATAAGAAAGCTGAAAGACAGCTGTGGTATTATCAAATGCAATACTTTGGCCAAGATCAATCTAGCAATAGAGGTCATCCTGCATTCTAATGCATCATTCAGGAGGATTTTTATGCTTGTTTGCAAGAATAAAACTGTAGCCAGAGTCTCCATGAGAAGAAAACTGCCTTCAGCTCTCATAGTCCAAAAGAAAAACATGACTTCTAGAGACATTATTTCTTTGGACAAGAATTATAAGGACTTTCTGAAACAACAGGAGTGTATAGTTGTAAAAGCTGAAATTTAATTGTTTTCTTAAATGAAATATTTTACCATGGATATTCCTAACGGATTACTTGGGGACATTAACTGACTGCTGATATTCTAGTTTTGAACAAATTATGCTGCTTCTGTGAGACCTGTAAGACACCCCACTTTTCAAAAATTTTGGGTGGCAGGTCTGGATGATTTGTCCTCAGCCATGAATTTTGCTCACTTTAGAGGGCGCACCAATAGTGGAATTTGCCATAAAATACAATTCAAACTATATCATCTCCCCAGCTCCCTAGCCTGCATTGAGCCGAACACAGGGTCACAGAGTGCAGAATTACAGCCCTTCCATAAAAAAAAAACCAGCTAATTGTATGAAGTGCTTCACAATGGTCTCAACTTTAAGAAAAGCACAGCTTCTACCAACCTGAGTGGTCATAGTGTCATTAAAGATCACAGTGGTTGTGCTGTCCACAACAGATTCTGCACCTGAACTGCTGTTTGCAGTAACGCTTGCTTCTGTAGATCCAGGTAATGTAGAATTTGGCTTCTCGTCTGTGCTCTCTGTATCAGTTGTAATGCTGCCGTCTATTGTTGTAGTGTTATCACTGCTCTGAGAGGGCAGAGTTGTTGTTGTTGCTGGTAACTCGCTGGTTGGTTCAGTGTGGTTTAAGTTGTCAGAGACACCACTAGGGTCTAGAGTAGTCCCAACAATTGTGGTGTTGTCTTTGTATGGTTCATGCGAACAAAAAAAAAAGAAGAAACAAACCACACAGTAAAATACAAAGTAAAAACACTAGGAGACTCACTCACTTTAATTAACTTTACAGCTATGAAAAATGTTCATTTTAATGCATAGAATCTTGAGTAGCTGAGATCAACACTTTTTAAAAAAAGTAAGATATTTAAACCGGGCTAGATAAATAATGCACAGAATCTGAGATATGGAGATTAAATTTATTTGCTGCCTAATTAGTACTTTTGTTTCATTTCATTCAATAACATTGCTTCAACTTCAATAGTTTATGATACTTGAAAAAAAATGGTATGAGGTTGATTCATTAGAAAGAGATAGCAAGTACATCACTCAAAACAATTGTGTAGCAAATAAAAAACATTAAAAAGTTCATTATATATAGAGATATAGATAGAAAAGAAAGAGAGAGATAGAGAGGGAGATAAATAGAGAGATAGACAACCAGCCAAACAATGACACAAAACAGAGAAATGAAGGCAAGTGTATATACCTTTAACAGAGTTGGAGCCCTTCCACTGCTCATCAGGACTGGCTTGTATGTCATTTGCAAAACCCCCTGAATCCTTGGGAGAATAGCATTCAAACTTTAAATGAGTACAGTCTAGCAAAAAAGACAGGGGTTTAAAATTCTTTGTTGAAAAGCTATAGTCTATTCCTTCAGAATTTTACACAGTTTGAGGACGCAAAATTCATATAAATTTGTATAAAATTTTCAACGAAAAACTGACATTTTAAAAAGAAACTTGTCTGCTCAAGGAGTAATATGAAAATTAGATGGTTTTCACATTGTGGTAAGTCCTGCAACCCAAGTCCTCAAACAATAAACCAAGGCCCAGGAGTAGGGATAAAGTAGATCTGGAATTCAATATTATTGAACTCAGCCAAACATTGCACCATTCACTAGTAGCCTTGTGAGATCCAGGAAGGATTTTGAAGTAATCCTCCTGGTTTACGTGGATTAGGAAACACCAGAGTCTAAAGGTCCTAGAATTAGATATGCAGCTAGATCTAGAACTAAACACAATTTAGATTTAGATCTCTCTCTAAGTTTATATAAAACAAGACAAGAATAAGATATGAGATTAAGTGTAATCTACTTAAGTTCCTCTAACTGTTCACAATCTTATCCTCATATTCAGGACAAATTTCTATTTAAAAATAAAACTAGAAGTCTGAAGATTACAACAGCTAAGACATGTGAGAATATTCTTCTGAAATTTAAAAATGACAATCATCACAATGCGCCCGATTACCTTTTCTCATATTTCTTTAAGACCAAAAATCTTAAACTATTTTGCATCTAATACATATATATATATAAAAAAAAGCAACATCATAAATTATAATTTGAAAAACAAATTTCCATACGTTATAGCTGAACACTATCTTTTAAAAATCATTTAAATCAAAGATGATTATATCGGAAATAGTGAATACACATTTAAGACGTTATCATTGTTGAAATGTAGGAATACTTTTTCCAAATTTATTTTCCTACATTTAAACATTCGTCAACGCTTTTTACAACCAGTTCCCTTTTCTTTCTTGCCCAAAATAGTTGATCTTGTGTTCTACCTTCAGAATAGGCTAACAGTTGGATTTTGTTAGAGGAAATATTTTTTAATACATTTTAATACATTTAGTTGCCACACTCACTTTTTTGCAGTCCAAGCAGTTCAGTGACTTAGAGTGGCTATATGCCAACTTGTAATAAGGAAATGAAAATCAGTTGAATTAACTTTATGCTCTTAAACCCTTTCCTTTTTCATGCAAACAAGCATTGCAAACTCACACAGCGACAATATATAAAAAAGATTTGCTTCAGCATCAAGCAACACATAGTAAGTGAGTTCAACAAGCCAAACAAGTCTCACATGAAGCAACAAATCTTTGATTCCAAAGGTTTTGGTTTTTGTTTTTTACTTTAGAAGTGAAAACCTAAAGGCTGAAAGATTGAATTAGTGCTTGAAAACAGGAGTCATTACTTAGAATTTGTACTCACATGATGATATGAGATAATATGTTTATCATTAATCCGTGGTGGCTATTAGCCGACCATCACACTTCATCAATGTAGCAGAAGTGTTTGAAGTGCAAGAGTGAGTAATGGTATACAACATGAAAAGCGACCAACGACAACAGTGTGTGAACATTGGCAAGATCATACCGTATCAGTGGTGAGGTCCCTCACAGGAGACTCAGAGGAGACTGTTGGGCCATTGCTCTCAGAGGTGGCTCCTCCACCAGTGTCACCACAGACTGTGGAATTGAAGATCGCTTTAGCCTTACCCTCTAGATAATAATTTTTCAAAAATTGGCAATGTTCAACTTCCAAAAAACGAGATATTTTAACTAAATGCTAAAATCATTATTTTATCCTCTAAAAACAACTTTTTGAACATTTACATGGTGACGGAATAATGAGGAATGTCGGCAGTAGTTTATGGCTAGCTCAAAATACTTCCCACATCACAGAAAACCACTATCTTTTAATAACTTTTGCTTGTTTTGTCTAAACTTAAAATTTTCTTCTCACTTTCAACATATTCTGATTTGCCCTTTCATTTTTTCTCAATCAGTTTTTGGTAAATTGAGGACCTTTTCTTAATTTTGATAGAACAGTTCCCACACAAAGCATCTTAAGCACATTGCAATGGTAAAAACTTTTTTACAAGTCTTTTTTGGTTCACTCGGATCAACAACTTTTAGAAGTCTACCTATAAGCAAAATAAATTTATCGAAGCCCTTCAGTCTTAAAAATTCTCAAACTGCACATATATGCCTCTAGGACACTCCACAAAATCTCATTCTCTTCTTTCTGCCCCTGACCAGTCAGCAAGGCTAGCTCATCTCAGCATGGAGACTTGTCCACATTTCTCTTGGGGTGTTCTTGAGCACTTTTAGTTGATGATTAGAGTTTGATGTGTCATACATAATAGATATAATTGACAAAGCTGACAGACATTGTCCTTCAAGTCCTACTAATTCTAGCCAGTTCACAGTGTTCATCTCCCCTCCACATAGGCCTGTTTAAGTAACATTGAGCTGTAACAGTGCTTCCTTAAAAACTTGCTTATTAATACAATGTAGATGAAATAGGAATAGGAGCAACAGAAAAAGTTGTGCCGATGCTGAAGGAGGTCAGGGAATCAACTCTTCTCTTTCTGCCTGCAATTTAAGGCCTTCATACTGCTACGTCTTAAAGAAGCATGCATCTGTATATCCTAACTAATGCATGCATTTTATGATGTAAAAAATTAAGCTTGACTCTAGCAAAACAGACAATCAGCTCTCTCAATGATGTCCTCTTAACTAGTTGTTCTGCTTATCTTCCTCCTGTGGGCTTAGCCGTGACGACAACTGCCTTTTGCGATGCTCATAAATATTGCTGTGCCAGCTTTCATAATACTCAATGTTCACTGGCAGGCCTCTTTGAATTGGCATTCTCTTCTTAACGTCATATCTAATTTAACCGGTAGACTTTCATCTTTTTTAAGAATACAACCAATGACATTTTTTTCCTCTTTAAACTTATGTGAAGAGATCCTAAGCTCATGAGGTGTGAAGAACAAATTACTATTTAAGGATGTCTCTCAAGACCATGTTATTGACGTGGGGAATTGCTTCACATGTGGTTACTACAACTGGTGAACAGAAACAAGAACTAGATACTGGAGTTTTTACCACATAGCCTTTCCCTTCAGCCTTTCTTGCCCCCACCCTCCATTCTCAATGCAGTCCTGACAAAGTAAAGGCATGACCATTGCCCTTGACACCATATGGATTGTAGATAGAGGTGGTGTTGGAAGTTACCAGGATTGGCCAATTTTTGTACTATCATTAGACCAAACCAATCAAGCTACAGGTCAACAGTCTCTTGTTACTGTGGAGGGAGCGAGTTTACTTTGATGTAAACAGAGGCACTTCGAAAGCGGGTTTGTATCTCTATAGTTTCATAGTTTCTTTGGCCAAAGGGATTATGTGCTGACTCCTAAATATACGTGTCAAGGAATACTTTATTGACAGGGTGCGCAGACCTAGAACTCTGCCTTCGCTTGCGGAGATGAGATTCTCCGCTCAACGCAAGGTAAAAAAATAGATCTAGGTGCGGTTGTAGCGAACCAATGATAAAACTTTTACTTTTACTTCATCAAGTTAATGGCAAGAACAGAAAACAGATAAAAAATGGAAGGAAGAGCAGCTACAGTGGATGAATTAAAGGACGAAGAAGAAGAGAAAAAAATAAGAAAACAGAAAGAGAGAGAGAGAGAGAGAGAGAGAGAGAGAGAGAGAGAGAGAGAGAGAGAGAGAGAGAGAGAGAGAGAGAGAGAGAGAGGGAGCGAGGAAGAGAAAGAGAGAGAGCTTGCTATCTGTTTTCAAATATTCGTACACCATATATCATTTTCAAAATAGTAGTAGTAGTAGTAGTAGTAGTGGTAAAAGTAGTGGTGGTGGTAGTAGTAGTAGTAGTAGTAGTAGTAGTAGTAGTAGTAGTAGTAGTAGTAGTAGTAGTAGTAGTAGTAGTAGTAGTAGTAGTAGTAGTAGTAGTAGTAGTAGTAGTAGTAGTAGTAGTAGTAGTAGTAGTAGTAGTATAAGTGGTATTATTAGTAGTTAGAAGCAGTATTTACGAACTTTTCCTCCAACAATATGTAGTGATAATAAGACTAGTACAGAGTGAAATTATTAATTATGATAATTTTAAAAATGAAACAAAGGGGCCTAGGCTATAGAAGGTATCACTACTGTGTTGAGATTAATAATTCTGTACCTGAAAACCCATGGACACCTGTTAGCTTTGGATTTTTTCATTTATTTACTGTATAAAATTACTTACTAATTCGCCACATATGAAATGTAATTTTATAAAATAACTCCACTAATTTGTTGTTCTTTAATCATTAAGCTGAGCCTTCTTAATCGAGGTTAGGTAGAATGTCGTGTTTTTGCCATGGTCTTTCTCAAGTTTATGAGGCCTTATCTGTGAAGCAAAATATTCGCAAGACGGCAAAGAAGAGTTTTTGATGACAAGCCAATGTTGTAGACGATGCTAATGGTGAAAAGATCTTGGGTAAGTCTCTTTAAATGGCATACTTTCTCCCTCGCTTTTTTTTTTTACAAAACATACACCAGTCCTTCCAAACTCGTAAGTGCAGACATGAGGGATAGTTAAGACCCCGCATGAAACTTCAATAAAGTCGACAAAGGACGAAATACTATCTTTCTTTAGGCAATAGGCAAGCTGCTTATCCTCAAGCTTTGGTTGGCGAAGCACTGGTTTGAAGTAGGCAGACATGAAGAAGGAACATTGAAAATGCTTGGTGGAGATACTGATCTTTGGACCCACCAGGTAACTTGATGATTTGCGTACCCTGTGGCTAGTGTTTCTCAGAAATAAAAGACCTTGATGAATTAAAAGTAAAATGTTCACGAGGAGGGAGGGTGGTCAACTTCAAACATGTCTGCTTCTCCAGCTCATCTTTAGGTTATTTAAAAACTCAACATTTATTGTAATGGTCATAGATCTAGTTGCCCTTGCAGTACTTCACCACACACTTAATAGGCATTTTGAAAGATTAGATCTAATAGGCACATATGTTTTTATATTTAAAAAAAAAAACAGGCTTTGGTGGCTTAACAGAATATGTATCCTCGACTTCTTTGCTTTATCCTCACCATGATGAAAATCAACATTATGGCTGAACAATTGCAAACACTGAGTGAACCAATACAGTCAGTGCACATGAGCTAGATCTAGATGACGGTTTCAAACTTCATTTTCATTGTGGTTACATGAAAAGAATATTGATAAGCAAAAATTTATTTTGTTAACAAAAACAATAATTCGGTTGGAAATTCAATCAGCAGATAGATGCGCAGAATAATCCATAGAAAATGTGTTAACAGCGGCAGACGAGATCTATACTTTCGGTTTCAAACAACAACAACCAATTTACCGAATAAAAAATGAGAGTCCAAGTAAAAATAATGCAGAATTTTTGCTGGTTTGCTTCGTGAATTGAAAAGTCAAACGCTTATATAGAGCTAAAAATCTTCCAAATGTGTTAAATACTTAAATTCTTGTTTTCTGCCATGTATTATTTCTTTGAATTACTTCGCAGAAGTTGGGCATTACATCTGGTCTTAAAATAGATAAGTAGAAACGGTTCACTTTCACTAGCGAAGGCAGGGTTTCGGTGATGCAGGTCCAGTGTTAAGTAGACATGTATTACCTATCTGTCCTACTTTCCTTATAAATCTAATGTTTTGTCAAGTAAATTGCTGATATAGTAAACTGAAAATATCGTATCCAATCAACCTTTCCTTTGAAACTTTTTTCTCTCCATGCCAATGTCTCTGTCACTCTTCCTTTCCAATGCTCATCAAAACCATGAAGCAAATATTTAAGAAAAAGGTGATCATACCGCATCATCTGTTTCCAAATTTAGGCGAGCCGCTTTCCTGACATGATAGCCTAAAACTTACTCAGCTAAAAACCACACACTTTCATTAATCTGCAATACTAAAACTGTAGCAATATAGGGGGAATGGAGGGAAACTATAGAAAAGTACACTTAAAAAATAGATTTATATATATTCTGACTTCTACACTGTTTTTGGATGGATGAAAAGGGTGATTGACCCTGGAATATTTCACATGCTTTTCTCTTGTAAATGATTATTACTTCCATGATAATTGTGCAACTTTAAGAGAAGCTATTTTAAAGTATTTTCTTTTTTTTTTTCAATCCTATAAATTCAAGTTTCTATTCACAACAACAGCCCTTACCCAGTGCTGATAGTAGGAAAACACAGACCAGTAGTTGAAAACTTTTGTAACTCATGGCACCAGATTCAATAAACCAGTAGATCTGTTGAAAAAAGAAACAAAAATGTGCTACAATTTTATAAGTCCTTTTGCATACAACAAGAATCATCTTAGAAAAAGTTACAGGTGAGTGAAACGGAATGTTCTACAAGAACACTGAGGATCTTGTATTAGATATGAATCTGTAAACCAACGAAAACAAATACAGTTTGAGATTTGAGTGAGTGAGTGTAGTGAGTAGAGCGCCTAACAGGCTGCTTCACCTCGCTCCGTATGTTTGACGGTTTCTCTGCTGGATATTGCTGTGTTATCCCAAGATTTTTATATGCGCCTGCTCGTAAAACCCCAGTGTTTAGTTTGAGATAAAAATCATGCTGAATTTCTTTCTATCTTGTCGGCAATCTAACATTTTGTCCACTATCATGCTGGGCCTAGTGTTGTTCTATCTGACATTTTCTTACTTGGTGAGTTTGGCCATAGCGCAAAATGTAAACACCACAGTGCAAAAGTACTCGTGTGTAGAGTTACGGACCATAGGACAAGTTTTCCAGGTAATCCCGCCCCTCGATGTTTTGGCCAGGTGTGCAGGGTTGAAAATACTGAACATTAGTAGATCTAGATGTGCTACGCCGACTGAGCACAAGAAAACTAGAAGAAAGAAGAGAGGTGGGAGGAGAAAACGCCATGTCATTGACGTCATTTGCTTAGCTAATCTGGGGCACTTCCTGACCCGTGACCTCGCTCATGAGTGTGTAGCTAATAATAGAAACGTAAACATAAACAATGCGTGTGTAGCTAACAATAGAAACATAAACATAAACAATCTTGTGTACATTGATTGTAACAACGATTTCCGAGAAAGGACGCCACATTTTAGAATCGGCTGCATCAATACGCAGTCATGCTGCAATAAAACTGAAATGATATCCGATCAGTTGATTGAAAAAGACATCGACATCCTCTGTATAACAGAAACATGGCTTCACGAACAGGGCGACGACCACATCTTGGCCATGCTATGCCCTCCGGGCTACGAGATCAAGTCCTTTCCACGCATCGACCAGAGAGGGGGTGGTGTAGCTTTCATCTATCGCCTGTCCTCTTTCACCATCCGTACATCAGAATGGTCATTAACATCTCACAAAACATTTGAGATCGCCATGTGTGGTTTGAGTCATATCTTACCAATAGATTTTATTGTGTTAAAGTGAGAAATGAAACGTCTCAAAATCTTCCTCTCAAATATGGAGTCCCTCAAGGCTCAGTTTTAGGTCCTGTTCTCTTTACCATGTATACTAAACCACTGTCTGCCCTTATTAGGAAACATAGCATAAGTTACCACCTTTATGCTGATGACACCCAATTATATGGAGCAAGTGACACTGAAAACATACACCAACTTATACATACAACCACCCACTGCATACAAGATATCAGCTCATGGATGAATATCAACAAACTCAAGCTAAATGAAGACAAAACAGACATAATTATTTTTGGGCGCAGCAAATCCATCGATAGCTTGCCCGTGATCAAATTTGATCTAAATGGACATGAAGTACTATGCAGTAAGAAAGTGAAAAATCTCGGGGCTATATTAGACCAAGATATGTCAATGTTTTCTTTTGTTTCGAATCTCTGTAAGAATTTATATTTTCAAGTAAGAAAAATCAGCTCAATAAGAAAGTATATAAACCACAATGTTGCATAAACACTTGTAACTACACTAATACTATCAATAATTGATTATTGTAATTCTTTGTTAGCAGGCCTGCCAAAACAACAATTGCAACGACTACAAAATCTTCAAAACAATGCTGCTAGATTAATTACCTTAAAGCGTAAGAGAGATCATGTTACGCCAATGTTGATAGAGCTGCACTGGTTGAACATAAATGATCGTATCTGCTACAAGATCTGTCTTTTTTGTTTTAAGTGCCTGAACAACATGGCACCAGAATACCTAACTGGCATGTTAAGAGTTTACACACCATCACGGTCATTACGATCTGCTAACGACCGAACAATTCTTGTCAAACCACATAAAAACTATGTTGCCTACGGCAAGCGATCATTTTCTTATGTAGCACCAACCATGTGGAATCGGCTCCCCAGATATATCAGAGAGTCTGATTCCATAGAGACCTTTAAAAGGCAGCTTAAACACCATTTATTCACCACAACGTATTCCTGGCAGTAGATGATGTTTTACTTGTCTCATATTCTTAAGCACTTGTATGTTATGCATGTTATTTTTTATATAATATGTATGTTATTCTTTATGCTATGTACGTCATTCTGTATGTTATGTATGTATGTTCAGGCCGTCTAGCCTGCTTCTATCTTATTCTTTTTCTTGTAAAGCGCATAGAGCATTTTAATCATTTGGATATGCGCTATATAAATGCACTTTATTATTATTATTATTTGGGAGAATAGACTGAGTGGAATAGATTTTATGATCATGAAGAAATTTTATCACACATTGGAGCATCCCCTCTTCTCTATCCCCATCCATGGAAACAGATAGTCTGCTGCTTAAAAAAATATGTTGTAATTCTCCGCTAAAATTTAACTCACTTGTGCTGGGATTCATTAAATTTGAAAACTGATCAAAATTACTCTTGAAAAGGAATCCTAATATGATCACAAATGTTTTCCTCCTCATACAGAATCGGATAGATTTGGATCTGTATCTCTAAATCAAAATTTCTAGACCAGACTCCAAAACAGCTTCAAAGATGAATAATTGAATAATTTAGATTTAAAACAAGAAATATGCAAAGTTAAGGATGTGTACTGTTTTTAGATCTAACGATCAACTTGCACATATACAATCCTTATATAGATCTAACTGAACCAGTGACAGTAATTTATAGCGGCACAAAATCTAATTTATAGATAGTTTTATTCCAATCTAGATTAGACCTTGAACTGCGGTGTAATTAGCTTTTACTTGTAAAGTTATAGTGGGGGTGGTTAGGTTTGCCTCTGATAATCTGCTTATCATGACGTCATAGCTTTTGAGGTGGATGTGCACAATTGGAGGGACTACGACATCTTATATTTGGGCGTATACACAATTGACTACTGCATCGACACTGGTCAGTCTTGGACTTCAAGTATCAATTATCATCTGTGTGAAAAGGACTTGAAGCCTTCGTACATTGACCACAAGGGGTGCCAAACCCACTCATGGGTTTAAATTCAATCTAGAATCTAGATTCTATGAAGTTTGTTCTGCCTGTGCCAATACCTGTTGCAGCTTGGCTCCGTCATTTGGGATTATGTTCATATACAGATAGGCATGCAACAAAGGTGGAAATCCAGGATCATCCTCCTAGAGAGAGGTAAACTATGGCGGGCAGGGGAATCAATTTTGAACATAAAGCGGATAGCACTGTAGCAAGGTCTGATCTCTATAATACTGATTGAGTCAGTCTGTATATATGGCTATTGGTATAGGAAAAAATTTGTTTAGAGATCATAAAAGGGGGGAAAACCTCAGAAAACCAATCTGGATGGGGGCAGCTATAAAATACAAGCAGTATGATGGTAGTTAGGATTGATGATGATCTTATTTATCCCAATTTCATCTGTGCATTGATTTGTTCTCAATGAACGAGGATAAAAAGGGCAAAATCCTATTTTGAAGAGTGCAGCACAAGTTCATCGTTATGGATACAAACTTTACAGAATTACATTAATTTACAGAAAAACGTTCACCAGCTTTACTGAACATACCTACATATGTAGATTTATATATGATCTTGGAAAGCTAAAAATTACTTTGAATTGCACAGGTTTAGTTTATTTTGCAGTAAAATTACAGCAGTAACTGAAGATATCCTAGATCTCTATGCTCTATCTATTACTTCAATTGTGAATTTTGTTGAAATGTCATGATCACGCATTGGCCTATAAAAATGTATTTTAATTTAAAAATCAAAGATAAAATCCTGTTGCTGACCTGCACTAACAATCACAGTACTTAGGCTTACTGAAGTGCCATTCTGAGGCAGGTTGCAAGCAGAAGTAGAATAATTTTAGAGATCTATCAACACAGGAGAGAAAAAAGCCATGAAGCAAGGGTGCAGAATTGGGTCCATTTCATAGTAAATTTAGTAAAAAAGAGGCCTAACGATTCACACAACAGGCTATTAGATCTACATTTCAAAACAATGGGAAAGAGTTCCTTTTAAGTACGGACGGTTTTTCACAGAGAGGAAACAGTAGCAACAGATAAGAGACAGAGCTGAAATAAATTAAATTTTCTTCTGTGTGTAACCCCAAGCAAAAACCAAGCCCAATCTTTTTCTATGGTTCCGATCAAACGAAGCCCTCTTTGATGTGTAAATTAGTCCGTACCTAAAAAGAACTCTTTCCAAACAATGAGATTACAGGAATTGTTTTTTTTTTTTTCTTTTTTTTTATGGTACACTATCATTTGAGACATTTTTAAATGTGAATTAATCTTGTAACATGTGTTTGAAACATTTATTATTTAAATTAAAAAACAATTATTGATTGCCGCACATAATATCTAGCTCTAGATCTAGTACGTAACTTATAAATTAAAGGTCCAGATCTAGATATACTAGATCTTGAATCTAGATCTAGATCTATCCCTATCTGCTTAGGTCACAAGGAACATCCCTCTGCGGTTATGAATAGAATTCTACTAGCCATGGTCTGAATTTGTGAGAAATCATATCACAAGTAACAATAATTACTTACATGTGTTTCTCTTCGATCTAAAAACTCTAAATACCAAGGAGATATAGAATCTAGATAGATCTAAAGCTAAACTACGGAGATATTGCATTGGAAATATGAACTTTTTGTTACCAAAATGAAAGACGAGATCATCTACTCACTGATGTAAAGGGATGGTGGGGAAAACAATATTACGCAATTTCCGTTTGGTCTATATTTTTTCTTACTCGTAGAAAATTTAATTCCATTTTTTAAAACTGAACAAGATTTGAGACTTCAGGGAAGAGAAAAACCTCATCGAATACCCGAATAGCGTAAAATCATAAACAACACTGACACATACCGTCTGTACTCGTGAACAAGATTAATTTTGTTTTGTTTTGAATCTAGAGTAAAATATATAATTGGTTTGTCTATAGATAGTTTGGTCTTTCGAATATTATAGGATTGAATTTATGGACATGCAAGCACAGATATTTAATTTATGGACATATAAACACAGGATTGAATATATGGAAATGTAAGCACAAATATTAAATTTATGGACATGTAAGCAAAGGATTAAATTTATGGACATGTAAGCACAGAGATTGAATTTATGGACATATAAACACAGGATTGAATATATGGAAATGTAAGCACAAATATTAAATTTATGGACATGTAAGCAAAGGATTGAATTTATGGACATGTAAGCACTACTTCGTTACTAAAAAATGTCAGTAACTAACCTCAAACCTCGGCCAATCGCACATAAACGAGTAATATAATTTATCTTTAAGAATAAAATCTTTAAGAATAAAATCAAGTGCAGAAGAAATCCGTTTTAATCTTGATATATCGGAAAACAGCCGTCGATGTACAACAAAATTCTTGGGAAAACTTACCGGGAAGCAGAAAATAATGAAGAACACTTGCAAACAGCTATTTGCAACGGCCTTATATCATCATGACTCTTTGATTGTAACATAAAATTCGTAGGCGGCTTACGTACCGCTGATCATAAGGCATAACGTAACCAGCTTCCTCTGTGCCGTGTGCAAATCGCCTTGCGCTGTTTACATCGCGAGGCGCGTTGCGTCAGTCGGAAAAATGCGTTATCTTCCTAGATCACACAAAAACTGTCTCAGATCATGTAAGTGTGAGCATACAGTTGATACACATACAACAGCGCGCTGAAAGTGGGCTAAACTAATTCTCAGTAGCATGAGATTTAAAGGTTCGCGAGCGATCACCATATAACCCTTGCGTTTTTGGCTCTAGCATGTTCGCGAAAAGCAACTGGATACGTTTTGCAGACGAATTAAGTACCGTTGATCAGAAGTCATAACGTAATTAACATGTGGTTTCCTTAGTGCCGTGTGAAAATCGGCTTGCGTTGTTTACATCGGAAGCCGCAAGCGAGTTTTAGGCCAGTCAGCAGTCACTGTGACCTAGTTAAGTAGTTGGAGAAACTCACAAGCTGAATCAATCAGACTGTGCGCTCTCCGCAAACTATATAACTGTCAAAATCAGTGATATCTGCTGCTGCTGGTAAAACTGTCTCGGATCGTGTGATTGTATTGTAATATAAGTGTGAGCGTGAAGTGGATGCGCGTCGGCACCAGGCTAGTATTCAGTAGCATTAGAGCATCGCTGGCAGCCATCATATAGGCTAACAGTTGCATAACGTTTACGTTGTCGGTGGGAGGGCTAGCATGTTTGCGAAAAAACGATCATGCTACGTATCGCTAGGTGGGAGGAGTGTATGCAAATGATGTCAGTCAGTCTAAAAATATAACTTCGTAGTCTAGCTACGGGCCCATTAGCCTTTCCTGTGAAATCTCAGGATTAACGTTTTGCTACGCACCGCTAGGCAGGAGGAGTTTATGTAAATGAAGTCGGTCAGTTTAAAAATATAGCGTCTTAGGCCTAGTCTAGCTAAGGGTCCGTTAGCCTCGTTTGCGAAATCTCAGCAAAGGTTTCGCACACGACGTCCGTACCTCTGATCAAGGAGTCATTACGTAGCTAGCACGTGGATTTCCTAGTGTCGAGTGCAAATCGCCCAGCGTTGTCTACATCGTAAGGGTGCATTTAGATGTGGCTAGGGTGGCGCAGGTTTTCGGCTGCCAGTAAATCAGCGCATGCTGGCTGGAACTCGCGTTGAGAAGTGTCCCATATTTAACTTGTGACCGTCCGTACTTAGTTTAGAAATAAAAGAATAATTGATGCAGGTTAATTTCCTGTCACTTCTCTATTTTTTTTTTTAGGGGGGGGGGGGCCACATGTGTTAATGACTTGGCCAATGAAAGAGGCGAAGAGTTGAGCAGAAATAACCACTGCGTTGTGCATCAGAGAAAAATGATAAATTTCTTAATCCAGAATAAGAAGAATAAAGAACATCATGTCAAAGTCTGCTTTTTAAGGAAAAGGAAAAGGTATTTAGAAGAAGAAGAAGAAGAAGAAGAAGAAGAAGAAGAAGAAGAAGAAGAAGAAGAAGAAGAAGAAGAAGAAGAAGAAGAAGAAGAAGAAGAAGAAGAAGAAGAAGAAGATGATGGTGGTGTTGGCTGGAACCCGCCTTTAGAAGTTCCCTATATTTAATATGTGACCGTCCGAGGATGACGGGTGTTTCCCGCGGGCTTTTTCACTTAATACAGGGTAGTTAAGCCAAAGAAAACGTTAGTCCCACACTAGACAGGGGTTAGTCCGAAATCTTGAGCTGGGATCGGCGAAGAAACGAAATCGAGGTAGACAGCAAAAAGGAGATGGAGTCAGAAAAAGAATTAATTTCAATTCTTTAAAAATGTAGCCGCCTGAGTAGCTTGGCTTCAAGCTTTAAGCTCGGAAGTAAGAGCATTCTCATAGTGCGCCATACATGATTTCATAGTAGAATTTAAGACCTCTCGAAAACTGTCATGTATCATGTAAGTGTGAGCATACTGTTGATACACACAATGCGAAGCACGCTGACACCGGGCTAGTCCATAGTAGAATTTGAGCACCGCTAGCAGTCATCCGGAATCCCTTGCTTAACGGTGCTCGGCAGGGGGCAAGGTCGTACTGGCAGGAGGGCTAGCATGTCTGCGAAAAGCGATTATGCTACATACTGCTGGGTAAGAGGAATTTATGCAAATAATGTAGGTCAGTCATAAAATATACTGACCTAGTCAAGCTAAGGGCCAGGAAACCGTTACGAAAAACTCAGAACATTTTAGTAGAAAAACTCATATAGAAAAGATTTTTTATTTTTCTCTGCACACGAATTAATGCATACAATGAATGATGGTGTTGGGTCTTTGGTCTTGCGCTTAGAATATGAAATAAATTCTCCTGTGATTTGATCTCGATCCGAAATATTTTATCCACCACCGAGACTATTCCATCTTGTGTTTGGAATTTTCAGTGTTCCCTAACAACATGATCTCGACCATTATTTCATTCACTTCATTCACCACCAAGGCTGCTCCAGAAAGACAGACCTAAACGAATGAAAAACAGAGCATACATAGGGTGACCAATAAACTGACTACCTTTGGAGGTCGCTGATCAACATACACGCCAATCAGCCGGCTGGAAAACCAAACTGCTCTGAATAATCGTTCTCTAATTTGCACACGAAATGAAAAGTGTATAGAATATTATTATTCACGTTATTTATGCGCACCAAAATAAAGTAAAGATGGCATTCCCGTTATCTATAGGTAAGCACATTATGGCAACACACTTGTGGGTGGAGCGTTAAAACCAGGTCGATATAGAGAAAAAGTAAAATTACTTATTTATTTTACCGATCGATTCTGAAAGGAATGCTTTGGATTTTTTTTTATTGTGGAAAGGAAATATGAAATGAATAAACTGGATTAATTATATTTCGATCGCGATGGGGTAAGATCACTATATTTTTCACACAGATGCGTTGTAGTTATAATTTACCATAATAGCATGTTGTCCAACATAGACATTTGCAACTTGAATGAATGACTAAATCTCGATATTGATTATGGCCCCTTCTGACAGGAAGTCCGGAGTAACTTCTATGTTCGTCTGGCCGCTTTCGCTCCATTCAGAGTCTCGAGAGAAACCTCAAAATGGCGGATAAGAACAAGGGAGAAATCAACTATGTTTCACAGATGCGTTTTTGGTAACTCTCTCTCTCTCTCTCTCTCTCTCTCTCTCTCTCTCTCTCTCTCTCTCTCTCTCTCTCTCTCTCTCTCTCTCTCTCTCTCTCTCTCTCTCTTTATCTCTCTCTTTCTCTCTCTGTCTCTCTGTCTCTCTCACTCACTCACTCACTCACTCACTCACTGTCAATCAAATGACTCTTGATCAGTTGGTTTTTTTTTTAAAACCAGAACCGGACTAGAAACAGCAAATAAAAAAACAAATTAACGCTGTACTAAACAAAAGTGAAAAAGCACACCACTTTCACTATTAATCTTGATAGAATAAAGTTCGCATGCTTGAGTCATGCTGGCAACAGAAGCAATGAGCTGGAATGTAGAGGTATCAAAGTTGAACCCCAATTACATTACATCATGTAAATCAGTCCAGCATGTCAGATTTAGAATCATAGAGCTGAGATTAGGCTGCACCCATTCAATCCCGCCATGACGTTGGAGTGCCATGTTCCGAGCCTCGAGAGAGCTCACCTCTAGGTACTGGTTGTACAGCCTCGAGAGAGCTCACCTCTAGGTACTGGTTGTACAGCCTCGAGAGAGCTCACTCCAAGCTACTGGTTGTACAATCTCGAGAGAGCTCACCTCTAGGTATTGGTTGTACAGCCTCGAGAGAGCTCACTCCAAGCTACTGGTTGTTCAGACTCGAGAGAGCTCACTCCAAGCTATTGGTTGTACAATCTCGAGAGAGCTCACTCCTAGCTACTGGTTGTACAATCTCGAGAGAGCTCACTCCAAGCTACTGGTTGTTCAGACTCGAGAGAGCTCACTCCAAGCTACTGGTTGAACAATCTCGAGAGAGCTCACTCCTAGCTACTGGTTGTACAATCTCGAGAGAGCTCACTCCAAGCTACTGGTTGAACAATCTCGAGAGAGCTCACTCCAAGCTACTGGTTGTACAATCTCGAGAGAGCTCAGTCCAAGCTACTGGTTGTACAATCTCGAGAGAGCTCACTCCTAGCTACTGGTTGTACAATCTCGAGAGAGCTCACTCCAAGCTACTGGTTGTACAATCTCGAGAGAGCTCACTCCTAGCTACTGGTTGTACAGACTCGAGAGAGCTCACTCCTAGCTACTGGTTGTACAATCTTGAGAGAGCTCACTCTTAGCTACTGGTTGTAGAATCTCGAGAGAGCTCACTTTAAGCTACTGGTTGTACAGACTCGAGGGAACACACCCCTAGCCACTGGTTGTACAGTGTGAACGGAGCTCCACCCTAGCCACTAGTTGTACAGTGTGAACGGAGCTCCACCCTAGCCACTAGTTGTACAGTGTGAACGGAGCTCCACCCTAGCCACTGGTTGTACAGTCTCGAGGAAGCTCATACCTAGACACTGGTTGTACAGTGTGAACGGAGCTCCACCCTAGACACTGGTTGTACAGTCTCGAGGAAGCTCATACCTAGACACTGGTTGTACAGTGTGAACGGAGCTCCACCCTAGCCACTAGTTGTACAGTGTGAACGGAGCTCCACCCTAGCCACTGGTTGTACAGTCTCGAGGAAGCTCATACCTAGACACTGGTTGTACAGTGTGAACGGAGCTCCACCCTAGACACTGGTTGTACAGTCTCGAGGAAGCTCATACCTAGACACTGGTTGTACAATCTGGAGAAAGCTTACCCCTAGCTACTGGTTGCAGTCTCAAAGGAGCTCACCCTTAGCCACTGGTTGTAGTCTCAAGGGAGCTCATACCTAGCTACTGGTTGTAGTGTCGAGGGAGTTCACCATTAGCCACTGGTTGTAGTGTCGAGAAAGCTCACCTCTAGCCACTGGTTGTAGTCTCGAGGGAGTTCACCCCTAGCTACTGGTTTTAGTCTCAAAGGAGCTCACCCTTAGCTACTGGTTGTAGTCTCAAGGGAGCTCACCCTTAGCCACTGGTTGTAGTCTCGAGGGAGTTCACCCTTAGCCACTGGTTGTAGTCTCGAGGGAGCTCACCCCTAGCTACTGGTTTTAGTCTCAATGGAGCTCATACCTAGCTACTGGTTGTAGTCTCGAGGAGCTCATACCTAGCCTACTGGTTTAGTCTCAGTCTGAGAGTCTCGATGGAGCTCATACTAGCCACTGGTTGTAGTAGTCTAGCAGAGTCTCAAGGAAGCTCACCTCTAGCCACTGGTTGTAGTCTCAATGGAGCTCATACCTAGCCACCGGTTGTAGTCTCGAGGGAGTTCACCGTTAACCACTGGTTGTAGTCTCGAGGGAGTTCACCGTTAACCACTGGTTGTAGTCTCGAGGGAGTTCACCGTTAACCACTGGTTGTAGTGTCGAGAAAGCTCACCTCTAGCTACTAGTTGTAGTCTCAATGGAGCTCATATCTAGCCACTGGTTGTAGTCTCGAGGGAGTTCACCCTTAGCCACTGGTTGTAGTCTCGAGGGAGCTCACCCCTAGCTACTGGTTGTAGTCTCGAGGGAGCTCACCCCTAGCTACTGGTTGTAGTCTCGAGGGAGTTCACCCTTAGCCACTGGTTGTAGTCTCGAGGGAGCTCACCCCTAGCTACTGGTTGTAGTCTCAATGGAGCTCATACCTAGCCACTGGTTGTAGTCTCGAGGGAGCTCACCCCTAGCTACTGGTTGTAGTCTCGAGGGAGCTCACCCTTAGCCACTGGTTGTAGTCTCGAGGGAGCTCACCCCTAGCTACTGGTTGTAGTCTCGAGGGAGCTCACCCCTAGCTACTGGTTGTAGTCCCTTCTTGTAATAGGATTGAACTTTGAAACTTTTTAGATTAAGAGTTAAACGCTTCGTGTAATAGTATGGGACTTTGAAGCTTGTTAGATTAAGAATTAAACTCTTCGTGTAATAGGATGGAAATTTGAAACTTTACATCTTGTTCAACAATTTATTTGCGATGAGAGAATCATTATTGTATGATAAAGCAAGAACATGTTTAATACAATCTGCTTATAACTTTGAATAACAATGACATTTGTAATGCAATGATAAATATATTAATGAATATCTAGAATAAAATGAAAAAGCTTCCCTCAATAGACATTGAAGATTGATTTTTTAAATTTTCCTTTCCCTAAGGTCTGATGCATACAGGAGAGAGCTGGTGGCCCAGAACAAGTTATGGCCCCAGAAATATGGATTCCTCGTGGACGAATATAGAAAGGTAAGATTTGTTCAGCCCAAGCTTTTGCATTGGCTTCTAAGTTTACGAGGCTAAGAACTTTTGGCCTCATTCTAAGTCCATTAAAAAATCGCCACTAGCTTTATTAACTCAAACATCCGATCCGAGCTGGATTTTCTGAACTCCAGCGCCATTAGGACGTCAGTGAAGTCCTGGTTAGGCATGGTGGCATGAAGCCTCAACCTCACCACATTAGGACGTCAGTGAAGTCCTGGTTAGGCATGGTGGCATGAAGCCTCAACCTCACCACATTAGGACGTCAGTGAAGTCCTGGTTAGGCATGGTGGCATGAAGCCTCAACCACACCACATTAGGACGTCAGTGAAGTCCTGGTTAGGCATGGTGGCATGAAGCCTCTACCTCAAGCAGAACGTACGCACTTAGTTAGACGTAGCTTGTCTGCGCTAGGCGTGTCTATTTATTTCTTTTGTTGTAAATGAATGCAATCGTTTTTTGTTTTTTGTTTTTTTGTTTTTTTTGGTTTTGTCTTTTTTGTTTTATCGGAATGATTATTTTCATGGTTATTTGGTCACAAGATCAGTTTTAAAATTATCGAAATATTTCATTCAAATGAATTTCTGCAGAGAGTAATGAGCTAAGAATAATAATTAGACCGACTCATCCATTCTCAAATACTTTTTTAATTCGTCTAGATAAAAATGAAGTTCATTCAATAACTTTGCGTGTATGTAGATGTCTTTCTAACAACCATTTCTCCATTCCAATTGTACTGTATACTCTATTTCATCCGTCATGTTTTTTTCATGCATCAGCTTCTAATGACCAGTAGCGTAACTTGCGAGACTGTACTGTTAGGTGTGCATTTAAATTATCTTCAGCTACCAGTAGAAATCAGGCTCGATACGTCAGTTGGTGTTTTGAGTTGACCTGATAAGACGCTTGCATGGTAGAAACACGATGGGTCGATTCAAAGGGGAAAACTTCCGCGATGAGCACGACCGGGCCACCCCTTGGTGACAAACTCAAGGAGTCTTGTCCTTGGTCCTATTGAGGAATTACATGTAGTCTCGTGGAACCAAATAGGTTCGGCTAAAAATCTGTGATCCTACCCTACGTCTTAATAACGAATTAGTCTCGTGCGAGCCAAAGAGATTCGGCTAAAAATCTGTGATCCTACCCTACGTCTTAATGACGAATCATTCTCGCATGAGCCAAAGAGGTTGGGCTAAAAATCTTTGAAGTTTTGAAGTTTCGCCGTCCACCTGCAATGGCTTGAAGCAGATTCTTGGAACTCGATGGAACGCAGTAGAGGGATGCGACAGACAACACTGTAACCTTTATACAACCTCTCGTGGTTTCTTCAAGAATTAACATCGATACATCGCTTTATCACGGTTCACCACAAGAATAATCATCAGCATATCGCTTTATCACGGTTCACCACAAGAATAATCATCAGCATATCACTTTATCAGTGTTTATCACAAGAACAATCATCAACATATCGCTTTATCACGGTTCACCACAAGAATAATCATCAGCATATCGCTTTATCACGGTTCACCACAAGAATAATCATCAACATATCGCTTTATCACGGTTCACCACAAGAATAATCATCAGCATATCGCTTTATCACGGTTCACCACAAGAATAATCATCAACATATCGCTTTATCAAGGTTCACCACAAGAATAATCATCAGCATATCGCTTTATCACGGTTCACCACAAGAATAATCATCAACATATCGCTTTATCAAGGTTCACCACAAGAATAATCATCAGCATATCGCTTTATCACGGTTCACCACAAGAATAATCATCAACATATCGCTTTATCACGGTTCACCACAAGAATAATCATCAGCATATCGGTTTATCACGGTTCACCACAAGAATAATCATCAGCATATCGCTTTATCACGGTTCACCACAAGAATAATCATCAGCATATCGCTTTATCACGGTTCACCACAAGAATAATCATCAACATATCGCTTTATCACGGTTCACCACAAGAATAATCATCAGCATATCGCTTTATCACGGTTCACCACAAGAATAATCATCAGCATATCGCTTTATTAGAGTTTATCACAAGAACAATCATCAACATATCGCTTTATCAAGGTGTACCACCCGAATAATCATCAACATATCGCTTTATCAGTGTTTACCACAAGAATAATCATCAACATATCGCTTTATCACGGTTCACCACAAGAATAATTATCAACAAATCGCTTTATTAGAGTTTATCACAAGAACAATCATCAACATATCGCTTTATCAAGGTTTACCACAAGAATAATCATCAACATATCGCTTTATCAGGGTTTACCACAAGAATAATCATCAACATATCGCTTTATCAGGGTTTACCACAAGAATAATCATCAACATATCGCTTTATCACGGTTTACCACAAGAATAATCCTCAATATATCGCTTTATCACGCTCTTCACAAAAATAATAATCATCAACATACCGCTTTAGCAGTGTTTACCACAAGAATTAGCCTCAACACATCGCTTTATCACGGTTGATAACAAGAATTAGCATACCGCTTTATTGGGGTTGACCACAGGAATCAACATCAAAAGATCGCTTAATCAGGGTATACCACAAGAATTAGCATATCGCTTTATCACGGTTTATGACAAGAATTAACATCGTTTTTTATATCGTGCACCGCATCGGATATGTAAATAATCATCGGGCACTGCATCGGACAATCACATTGGTCCATCACAGTCCTGCATCTCTCCAAACAAGTATACCACTATTAGAATTTCTATAAATTCGAAAGCTGTGCATCACTGTCCATCGGCATGTCGCTCATTGAACACCACCACATGTAGGTAGGTCAAACATTGAGCATCGCTGTCCAACGGTATGTCGCTCATTGAACATCACTACATGTAGGTAGGTCAAACATTGAGCATCGCTGTCCAACGGTATATCACTCATTGAACACCACTACATCTAGGTAGGTCAAACATTGAGCATCGCTGTCCAACGGTATGTCACTCATTGAACACCACTACATGTAGGTAGGTCAAACATTGAGCATCGCTGTCCAACGGTATGTCACTCATTGAACACCACTACATGTAGGTAGGTCAAACATTGAACATCGCTGTCCAACGGTATGTCACTCATTGAACACCACTACATGTAGGCAAGTCAAAAATTGAACTTACTTGCAAGTTAATTGCTGAACATCACCTTCCGTTGGAACGTCACACAACGTATATCACCGATCTCTTTTCTCTCTGTCTCTGTCTCTGTCTCTCTGTCTCTCTCTGTCTCTCTGTCTCTCTCTGTCTCTCTCTCTCGCTCTTCCTCCCTCCCTCCCTCTCTCTCTCTCTCTCTCTCTCTCTCTCTCGCTCTTCCTCCTTCCCTCTCTCTCTCTCCCTCATGTTTCATCTTTGCTGATATATGACTATCTGTCTTTATGACTTTCCTCACAAACACACACACACACACATTATAGATTTATGGATACACTCCTTCCTTACCAATACCCCACAATTTATCTCTACTGTAGATGAATGAGCAAATGGATAAGGGGAAACCACTGCCAGTGAAAGCTTTACGAGTAAAAGAGGAAGATTTCCGGCGGTTCGAACCGGATCCTGACAAAAAACAGTAAGTGAACAAACTGGAATAACTGGAATAATTCTCTTAGCTTATGTTGTTGTTTTGTAGTCAGTGAGTATTGGTTTGCAACAAAACCCAGTGAGGCTGATCCTGCGACCGAATAACCGGATCGAAGTCGCAGTTTAAGAATCTAAAGAACTAAGCGGGAAACAATGTAGTAGATAAAATGATTTGCTTTTTCCCTCGTTCATTAAGTACAAAATTCTTTAACTATTTGCGATCGGGTAAAACGTGCGCACAACAGAGCCTGAAAACGCTGCTTATTTCTCCTCTGAGAAAACAGGACAGACTGCGGAAGGGAAATGTGAGCAACTAAAACTAAAAGCATAAAACGTCATGCCGTATTCAGATTCTGCTTTATTCAGTTGAATCCAGCACACCGTAGGTTCCTACTGCAGTGTTGTAAATCGTGGTGGAACCTTCCAAGGGATCTTCTGCCGATTGGAATGGGCATGTTCTGGGACTGACCAGTATCAAGCTTCAATATTATCAGCGACAAGATAAAAAGTGATGTGCCAATATCTACTACATGGAGTTGATTTATCATGTAATAAAAGTCTATGACATGCAACAGAGTCTGCAATTAAGATTGCCACCAACAAAACACAACAGTATCGATACCTTGTCTGGACCAACTACCAAACCTGGCTACTCCACTTCAAGACTCGCACCTAAATTCTAAAATCTTTTACACTAGCACATCAACAAAGCAGCCTCTTTTGGTTGTAAAGACACGAATATGTGCCCCACGCGACCACTGAAATGACGTAGTCCGATGTGCACACAATAACCTACGCCTTGAATAAACAGTGAATTGACATGGTCCGCTTCCCAGATACCAACTATGCCTTGACCAACTAGTGAAGTGACATGGTCCGCTTCCCAGATACCAATTACGACTTGACCAACCAATGAAGTGACATGGTCCGCTATCCAGATACTACTTATGCCTTGACGAAACAGTGAAGTGACATGGTCCGCTTCCCAGATACCACCTACGCCTTGACCAACCAGTGAAGTGACATGGTCCGCTACCCAGATACCAACTACGCCTTGACCAACCAGTGAAGTGACATGGTCCGCTTCCCAGATACCATCTACGCCTTGACCAACCAGTGAAGTGACATGGTCCGCTACCCAGATACCACCTACGCCTTGACCAACCAGTGAAGTGACATGGTCCGCTACCCAGATACCAACTACGCCTTGACCAACCAGTGAAGTGACATGGTCCGCTACCCAGATACCACCTACGCCTTGACCAACCAGTGAAGTGACATGGTCCGCTACCCAGATACCAACTACGCCTTGACCAACCAGTGAAGTGACATGGTCCGCTTCCCAGATACCAATTACGCCTTGACCAACCAGTGAAGTGACATGGTCCGCTACCCAGATACCAACTACGCCTTGACCAACCAGTGAAGTGACATGGTCCGCTACCCAAATAACATCTACGCCTTGACCAACCAGTGAAGCGAAATGTTCCGCTACCCAAATAACATCTACGTCTTGACCAACCAATTAATTGACATGGTCCACTTCCCAGATACCACCTACGCCTTGACCAACCAGTGAAGTGACATGGTCCGCTACCCAGATACCAACTACGCCTTGACCAACCAGTGAAGTGACATGGTCCGCTACCCAGATACCACCTACGCCTTGACCAACCAGTGAAGTGACATGGTCCGCTTCCCAGATACCAACTACGCCTTGACCAACCAGTGAAGTGACATGGTCCGCTTCCCAGATACCAACTACGCCTTGACCAACCAGTGAAGTGACATGGTCCGCTACCCAGATACCAACTACGCCTTGACCAACCAGTGAAGTGACATGGTCCGCTACCCAAATAACATCTACGCCTTGACCAACCAGTGAAGCGACATGTTCCGCTACCCAAATAACATCTACGTCTTGACCAACCAATTAATTGACATGGTCCGCTTCCCAGATACCAACTACGCCTTGACCAACCAGTGAAGTGACATGGTCCGCTTCCCAGATACCACCTACGCCTTGACCAACCAGTGAAGTGATATGGTCCGCTACCCAGATACCAACTACGCCTTGACCAACCAGTGAAGTGACATGGTCCGCTTCCCAGATACCATCTACGCCTTGACCAACCAGTGAAGTGACATGGTCCGCTACCCAGATACCACCTACGCCTTGACCAACCAGTGAAGTGACATGGTCCGCTACCCAGATACCAACTACGCCTTGACCAACCAGTGAAGTGACATGGTCCGCTACCCAGATACCAACTACGCCTTGACCAACCAGTGAAGTGACATGGTCCGCTACCCAGATACCAACTACGCCTTGACCAACCAGTGAAGTGACATGGTCCGCTTCCCAGATACCAATTACGCCTTGACCAACCAGTGAAGTGACATGGTCCGCTACCCAGATACCAACTACGCCTTGACCAACCAGTGAAGTGACATGGTCCGCTACCCAAATAACATCTACGCCTTGACCAACCAGTGAAGCGACATGTTCCGCTACCCAAATAACATCTACGTCTTGACCAACCAATTAATTGACATGGTCCGCTTCCCAGACACTAACCTACGCCTTGACCAACGAGTGAGGTGACATGGTCCGCTACCCAGACACCAACCTATGTCTCCCCAAAACACAAAGTGACATAGTCCGCTGCACAGATCAACCTAAGCCTCGCCCAATCAGTGAAGTGACATACTCCGATATACAAACATCTTCTGCACCTCCCTCAACCACCGAGGAGACATATATAAGTCCGCTCTGAGGGCATTAACCTAGGTTTGCCTCAAACAGTGGAGTGAGGAAGTCCGATATACAGACATTAAACTACACTTCTCCTGGACAGTGAAGTAACATGCTTGCTGTATAGACGTCAACCTACACCCCACGCAGCCAGTGAAGTGTCCTAGTCTATTATACAGACTCCAACCTACGGTTTGACCAACTAGGGAATTGACAGTCTACTATACAAACACCAACCTACGCCTTGACCAACCAGTGAAATGACATAGTCCATTAAACAAACACCAACCTACGCCTTGACTAACCAGTGAAATGACATAGAGTAGTACTTATCTAATTAATAAGAAACACAGTTTGAACCTTTGGGTTTTCTGGTTTTATTGAATTATTAAAGTATCATCCGACTGTGTCGAGATATAAGTCTGAACTGAGAAAGTAAGCTCTTGGTCTCCTTAACGTCTCTGTGGTGAGCTCTCTTCACAACCTCGAATGCATACATTCGTCACGGGTTAGTTTTTATCATTGTCCAAGATTTAAAAGTCTAAACGCCACACAGCCCCCCCACCCTCTCCCAAAGACTGACACCGTAAGAATAGTGCGACCTGTACGCGAAGACGTCTGAACAGCAGGGCGCGACATAGCTTGCTGATGCTTAGAGGCGGTGCTTGAGTCTGATGGATGACTGCGTGAGGGATGGCTCTGTTTGGCTGGAGGGCAACCACGTGGAGGAGGTTTAGCCAGTATGACCAGTTGAAATGGATCGAAAAACGCTGGCTTGATGCGATCGACTGAGATTCGTTCAGCGCGACCGCCAATGTCTATGAGGAAAGTTTTGTCCCCTGGAGTCAGAACTGCGTAAGGACCCGAATAAGGCCTCTGTAACGGCCCTTTTGTTCCATCTCGTCGGACGTACACATGTTTTGCGGCTAACAAAGATGGGGACAGGTTGGGTCTAGCAGAAGTGTGATGGGAGGCCGGACGAGGTGCATAAAGCGGAATGTTCAGCCTGAAATTCAGCAGTAAGTCATCCATAGATTTTGCAGATTTAGGTGGAACTAGTTCTCCTGGGATTGTCAAAGGCTCACCGTAAACAAGCTCTGCTGAGGAATAACCTAAGTCTTCTTTTGGTGTGGTTTTGAGCCCGAGAAGTACCCAAGGTAGTTCTTCTACCCAATTTGGATCGGTGAGACGGGCTTTTAGAGCTGTCTTGAGAGTTCGATGAAAACGTTCGATCATCCCATTTGCCTGAGGATGATAAGCAGATGTATGGTGAAGCTTGACTCCTAGGCGAGCCGCTATCTCACTCCATAACGATGATGTGAACTGTGACCCGCGATCTGACGAAATATCTCCAGGGACACCTAAACGAGCAATCCAGCCAGTAATGAGAGCATGCACACACTCGGGTGTTGTAATGCCTCGTAGTGGAATAGCTTCTGGCCAGCGTGTGTTGCGTTCGATAATTGTCAGGAGATATGTGAAGCCAGAAGAAAAATGTAAAGGCCCAACAATATCAATGTTTATGTGTGAGAATCTTTTCTCAGGTACATAGAAATGTTCTACTGGAGCTTTTGTGTGGTTTTGTATTTTCGAACTTTGACAGTGATGACATTCTTTCACCCATCTCCTGACCTGCTTCCGCATCCCGTGCCAAACAAATTTGTCTGAGACCATTTTGACGGTGGCTTTGACTCCTGGCTGTGAGAGATTGTGAACAACGTCGAACACTGTGCGTCTGAAATCAGGAGGTACAATCGGACGTGGACGGCCTGTTAAAACGTCACACACAAGCTCTGATCCTTGCTCGTTCAATCTTGTATTGGTAATCTCTAGGCAAGTGAAGGCTGTCTTGTAAGCTTGTACGTCAATACTAGCAGCTTGGGCTCTAGCCATTGCTATATAATCTATGCCCAAGGAAACTGCGTTGGTTGTTCTGGAACGAGACAGACAGTCGGCGACGATGTTGTTTTTACCAGAGACATGTGCTATGTCGGTGCTAAACTCGGAAATGCCAGAGAGATGTCTTTGTTGTCGTGCTGACCATAGTTCTGTTGTTTTTGCCATGGCGTGCACTAGTGGTTTATGGTCTGTGTAAATGGTAAATTCCGTCCTTCAAGCATAAAACGGAAGTGACGAATTGCCAAATATACTCCAAGTAATTCTCTGTCGAAAGCACTGTATTTTATTTCTGCTTTTCGTAGTTGTCGGCTGAAAAAGGCTAAATGTTGCCAGTGACCCTTGTTGAACTGTTCGAGGACGGCGCCAACGGCCACATCTGAAAAGAGCTAAAGGGCAGTCAGTGCAAGGATGGATCAGCATTGCTGCATTAGCCAAAGCAGTTTTACCGTTTAGGAAAGCCTGTTTCATCTCTTGTGACCACACTAGCTCTTGTCGAGGCTTAGATGATTCTAGTGCCCCGTAAAGAGGACTGAGGGTGGCGGCAATGTTAGGCAAAAAACGGTGGTAAAAGTTAATCATACCTAAAAACTCTTGTAGTCCTTTCACAGTTGATGGTTGAGGGAATGTTTGGATGACTTTAACCTTGGCTTAGGTTGTACTAGATCCTTTCTTTGATACTTGGTGCCCCAAGAATTCCAGGGAAGAGACACCGAAAAGACATTTTTCAAGGCGAATTACAAGTCCATGATCCATCAAACGTTTAAACACAGCTTTTAAGTCATCCATGTGTTCCTTTTCTGTCGAACTTGCTATGAGGATGTCATCAAGATAAACAAAAGCTGAATCAATGTCCTGAAGGACAGAATCCATAAGTCTTTGAAACGTTTGGGCAGCACTTTTTAAGCCGAAAGGCTTCCGCAAAAATTTCCACAGACCAAACGGAGTGATCACTGCTGTCTTAGGAATGTCTTCAGGGGCAACTGGAATCTGATGATAGCCACGAACTAGGTCGATTTTCGAGAAGATAGTCTTTCCTTTTAGGCGGGACGAGAAGTCATGGATATGGGGAATGGGGTACCGATCTGGCGCGGTGACATCGTTTAATTTTCTGTAGTCGCCGCATGGGCACCAGCCACCGTTTGGTTTGGATACCATATGGAGAGGAGATGCCCACGGGCTGCTTGATTTCCTAATAATGCCCATCTTTTCTATCTCAGAAAACTCCTTTTTGGCTATTGGTCTGGAGCAAGGTGACGAGCTCGGGCGAAGACAGGACGGTCTTTAGTTGGGATGAAGTGATGTACACCATGTTTAACCTCCGCAGTTGAAAATGTTGGTTTCAGCAGATCCGGGAATTCATTTAGGAGCTTTCGGAACTTATTACTTGAAGGCTCGACAAACGCGAGGTTGGTTGGCGTAACTGCACTGACATAGCAGGGAATGCCTGAAAATGTGTCTGCTTCTATCAAGCGACGGTTCCTCATGTCGACAAGCAAGTTGTGTGTTCGTAAAAAATCAGCGCCAAGGAGCGGGCGGCTGACATCTGCTGCGATGAGCCGAGCTTGGAAATTGCGTTGACCAAAACGAAGACAAACGACGCGATTACCATAAGTCGTTATGGTAGCACCATTGGCAGCTTGTAAAGGATCCTGTTTTCTTGTCTAGTTTAGACGCTGGAGTAACAGAAACTTGAGCTGTGTTTGCAGGTGCGGTCACAGCGTTGTGCTTTCGACCCAAACCGTCTGTGAAACCAGCAAACTGTGCTCACCTCAGACGATTCGCTCAAATTACACTCTGGACTGAGTGAGGCCTGAATTCTGTCTGCTTCAAGCGACAACATTCTTAAATCTGTTTTTGGTGAGTCTGCTAGGGGGACACGAACTTTTTCCGGTAATTGTCGAAAAAATATCTGTTTAAAAATAAAACAGGGTTTATGGTCCCCTAAGAGAGCAAGCATTGAGTCCATGAGTTCTAAGGGCTTTCTATCGCCTAACCCGCTAAGGTCTAATAACGTATTAGCCCTTTCTGTTTCTGAAAGCCCGAAAGCCGAACATAAAAATGATTTAAGGGCCTCATATTTGTTGGTTAGAGGTGGAGAGGCGATCACTGACAAAGCTCTAATTGCTGTTTGTGAGTCAAGAGCAGCTACAACATAAAAGTATCTCGTGTCGTCAGATGATAGGTTGCGTAAGGCAAACTGTGCTTCGGTTTGCGCGAACCATGCCAGCGGGCACGTCGTCCAAAAAGTTGGAAGTTTAAGTGCTACTACCTCGATAGACATAATGAAATGAAATGTCGGAGGCTTAACACTAGATCTTAAAAAATCCAGATCAACTATCACGTCGGGGTCACCAGTGTAGCACTTATCCAATTACTAAGAAACACAGTTGAACCTTTGGGTTTTCTGGTTTTATTGAATTATTAAAGTATCATCCGACTGTGTCGAGATATAAGTCTGAACTGAGAAAGTAAGCTCTTGGTCTCCTCAACGTCTCTGTGGTGAGCTCTCTTCACAACCTCGGGTGTATACATTCGTCGCGGGTTAGTCTTTATCATTGTCCAAGATTTCAAAGTCTAAACGCCAACCTATGCCTTGACCAACCAGTGAAAGGACTGGTCCACTATACCAGCACCAACCTACGCCTTTACCAACCAGTAAAATGACATAAATCACGGTACCGACTTCCCCCTTTATCTGGCCTGGAGAGTGCATTGAAATATTTGTCAAACAAACTACCGCGCCCATTGATAGACTCAAGAGATTCCGCTTGCAAGCTAAACTCCACGAGAATAGTGTGGGAAACTCATCCACGAGGCGGGTTTCGATACGTCACCTGTTGCACAAACCCTACCAGGTGGAGTTCTTCTCTCAATACATGATAACTTATAAGTATGGGATATTTTATTGACAGTAGCAAGAATAAAAATAGCCTCGTGTCGTAATGATAGAGCAGATTCCGAACACACTATGTCAGCTCAAATAAGTAAGTCCTTCTCGGCAAAAGATGTACAAAGTGGATTACCAATAATTAGTCTGGAGTTGATGGAGTGTGTCAAACAAAGCAGGTTTGAACAGAAAAGATGCCTTATAATTCACTATAGAAGTAGGATGTGAATTTGTATCACATAGAGAAATTTAATATAGGCCCAAGTGTCTTATCCACTAGATTTTGTTAATCGTCCATAACATTTACTATATCTTTATTTCGTCTTCTTACCTAAAATTTAACTATGATGTGTAATTTGATTCATGATTTCTTTTTGCCATTTCCTTTAATTTAGAGTTTTGATGTTTTCGTTTTCTTTATAAACAAACTGACTTTTATACCATTAGCTCAATTTTTCCCGTTTCTTGTCGACTTGTTCAGGCCGGTTCCACAGACCAGCACTAAGCATTATGGTTGGAACATCGGGCCAGGCACCAACCGCCTGGAATATCTGGACAGCTTGACCAAACCTCCTGCCCGTCAGACCATCAACCAACAGCTGAATTGGCCCTGGGGTTCACAGGATTAACAGACCTAGAGCTAGCAGAATAGTGGAAGAGTATGCGTAGAACGTTGTGACACATGTCCATGAAAGAACATCTTGGTGACTGCTGCTGTTGGGGGGAAGGTGCAAAAACTGAAATAATGCGAACAAATAGGCGAAATATAGGTACGATAGATGGAGGGAATGACATTGAGGGAAGTGGAGGTGAGGACAGATAGGTCTATAGATAGGTAGATAGATATATAGATACAGAGAGAGAGACTGAGAGATAGATAGATACATAGAGAAAAAAAAAAGAGAGAGAGAGAGAGAGAGAGAGAGAGAGAGAGAGAGAGAGAGAGAGAGAGAGAGAGAAAAGGGAGAGACAGAGAGACAGAGAGAGAGAAAGGGAAAGACAGAGAGAGAGAGAGGGAGAGAGAGAGAGAGAGAGAGAGAGAGAGAGAGAGAGAGAGAGAGAGAGAGAGAGAGAGAGAGAGAGAGAGAGAGAGAGAGAGAAAGAGTTACACGTGTGAGAAACCTGGCCACTGCACTGTGTTGGATAAAAAAAGCTCTGATCCTGGCAGAAATGAGAAGAAATGGTGTAAAAAAGTTAACGATTTTCTGGAGATGAAAATATCATAAACTTCTCTTTCTTAAATCATTAATTGCCAATAGATTTCTATTGCAAGTTTCAGTCGAGTCAGAGTCAGCAAATTTTTACAATTTTAATTTTTGAGAGTTTGCATGATTGTAGAAAATACCTGAGAATGTAGAGAGATATTCTTCAAGTGAATTCTACCAAAACAGTTTATCCAAAATATAATTCCAAGTGCCAACCCTGCCTCACAACAAGAGTGAAAGAAGCTTTAGATTTTTGTAAGAATGCTTGAAATAAAAATAAAACAAGTAACTGGACAAGACTAAATTGTTTGCGTATTACTTGAGACAAATAAGTCAGCAACATGAATCTTTGATAAAAAAATAAAAGCCAAAGAAACTCTCACATAAGAATTCTATAGCGTAAATAATAAGATTTATTCCATATACATTAATTTTTTCAAAATCAATTCTGTATGCAGTATACAATGGACGTTTGGCTTGAAATTAATAAAATCAGACATATGAATTACATGTATTACTAATGCACATACTTCTGACAGTGGTCACTTTAAAATGATATGGAGATTCTCAAAATTTTGCAAGAATTAACAAAAACATGGACAGCTCTCAACTACAGGGCAACATGAACCACTATCAATGCACATACCCTGAAAATTTTCAGTTTTCAAATAACAAAAAAGACAATAACTCAACATCCATTAGGCTACACAAATCGCTATCAAAGCAGATACCATACCTTGGCAGTGGTCAGTTTACAAAACATGGACATCTCTCAACATTTTTATAAATAATTAAACATGCCGTGAGAATAGTCAGTTTAAAAAAGCATGGACATATATTTCAACTGCAGATATCCTTGGTGGATACTTCATACTAAGAGAACAATTCAAACCAAGCTTCATAAAATTTCATAGCAGCATTTTAGAAAAATTTCACACGGCAGTTTTTAACAGTTAACTTAGCCTATCAATAAAAACTGACACGATGTTCAAGCCACAACTTGGATTTTTTTTTCCAACAGAAGAAGCTACTTAGTCATGTCTACATTTTTCCTTCATCAACACTGTTGATTCCTGCAGATTCACTTCACTTATCTGTGGGAAGAGCATCAAGATCCTGGGCTGGGAAGCATCACTTATCATTTGCTTTGATTGCACACAAGGTCTTAATCTCAGGCACAGGTGCAGGATCTCCAAGACTATGACATCAAGGAAACCAAGGCTAAAACTGTTTCTTGAACTTTTTGTTTCCTCTTGTTCTCTCTGATTAACTCTGTATTCTTTTTTGTCAACATTTATAGACAAATCTATTCAATGTAGACTCATATGACATGCATCATCCAATTTTCATGTAGAATATAAATTGTACACTGGAACCCATTTAACAACACCTCGAATAGCAACAACCATTGCTATAACGACAGATCTGAAAATTCCGTTTTTTTTTTTTAATTTAAGTCATTCTATTTATTTCTGCAATAACGAGAATTGATACTGCATCCCTCCTGTCATAACAAAAACTAGATCTGAGGGTACAAAGGAAAGAAAGCACCAAAATTTTAATAGGAAAAAAATCTTGAGTATTTTGTCTTGATTGTATTGCTACAGTACAAAAAAAAAAAACAAGCGATGCAGGCTTTCCTGCCTTTTCTCCACAGTTCCCTCCCATTGAAGCGTAGTCTAGGCCTAGTATCAGTATCACCAGCATGGCCCAGCGAGACCTATGCATCTCACCCACAGCAAAGATTTTTGAAAACCACTGATCTCCCATTCATCACAATAAATTCTTTATTCCCTTTTGTGGGAATAACGGCAACCCTTGCTATAACGATATAACAATACTTTATGAAAAGATCAAGAGCTGCTATTCCAGAGTTCCACTGTACACATATTTTTTGTCTTTCATGACTTTGTATTAGACCCTGCTAATATTCTTGAGGTGTTTTGACTCAATAGGCGCAAAATATGAAAAAAACAATCTGAGCTTGATGATAGTTCAATAAAAGGGGTAAAGAAAGGGTGCAGGGGGACATCTTAAATCAAATTTTTTCCTACAAAAGAGAGGGGAGGGAGGAGGGAGAGAGAGAGAGAGATTGTGAATCGAAGTGAAGGTAAACTATAACAGTACCATAACTGGGCCTACCTAGGCCTAGATCTACCCCAAAGGCATTGTAATGTGGTTCGCGGGGTGGGTAAATTTGTTAGCCGATGTTTTCTTAAAATGCCCTTTTACAATGATTATGTAGGTCTTGTGTGAGAAGAGCTATTTTTCCATTGCTCAGGGATCCAGAGAACATGGTAATAAAAATTAGTAGACACACTTAAAAAGCTGATAAGACAAGAATTAAGTAAATGTTTGAATAATGCTGTGTTAAAAACAACAGGCAGTGTCTGTCCAGCTGGAACCATCACTTAGTTCAGAGTGGTCTCATTCCCCATATCGATATGGTAGAAGTCATTGATATTGTTCGAGCCATTGAGAGAAGCTCATTCCGTCTAAATCTAGTACTGCTAGTTTGATCTGACTTTTTAGTCTCATAAAACCTTCCTATTCTGGGTTTAGCCATGAAGATAAATGTTTTGTTTGACCAAAGTGATGTTCTGTAGTAAATAAATTTGGAAAAGAAGAAAGAAAGGGGGGGGGGGTGCAAAATGTTCACAAAGGGAAAAACAATGAAGTTACTTCAAAATTTTTTATTTAATTTCTGTGTTCTGAAAAGCTGGTCCTTTCATGAACTCAAGTCAATGCAGAGTAGTTCAAACAATTTTTGTTAATGCTCTCTTCCATCAAACAAGGTAGAGGGAAGAGATTTCTTCCTTCTAAACAGCATACATCCTGCAAGAAAAATTATACTTATTTTGAGTTTGACCATAGGGATAGAACTTAAGTAGAACTAACCAGCAATCATGAGTTCGGATATCATTTGCAGGCACTGTCATCTCCTACTGCAGTCCAAAAATAATTGATACACCAGTCCAGCTAAACTGCCCACGCCCACCTCTTCCTTAGCTTAAAGCTTACTCACACACACACCCACACATACATACAGGAAGCTCCACACATACATACAGGGAGCTCCACACATACATACAGGGAGCTCCACACATACAGAAAGCTCCACACATACATACAGGGAGCTCCACACATACATACAGGGAGCTCCACACATACATACAGGGAGCTCCACACATACATACAGGGAGCTCCACACATACAGGAAGCTCCACACATATATACAGGGAGCTCTTGCCACTCAGAACTGTGAACCCCTTCTCTTTAACCAGGAACAATGCTTTTCTGTAAGTGAAAAAACAACAAAACTTATAGTATTTGTGTCTTCAAATGAAGCAAATCTTT
>JAWDGP010004777.1:0-7500 GCA_033675545.1 Elysia crispata
ACCCTTTGAATCCTGGGAATGAGTGGTACGAGACTACCCCTTCAAATGCTGGAAATAAGTGATTTAACCCTACATGAGTCAGTTCTACGAGATTGTTCCTCCGAATGATGGAGAGTAAGATTTAACCCTACGTAGGTCGGAGATAAGAGGTTATCCTACAAAAAAGGAGATAGTGATTCATCCGAGATGGAACGAGGAAAGAAATATACCTCCCAATAGGCCACAGCCGTCTTTATTACGTTCTCTGAATGCTCTTGTGTCTGTATGTGTGTCTGTGTTGCTCTCTGTCTATGTTTCTGCTGTCTGTCTGTCTGTCTCTCTGTCTGTCTGTTTCTCTGTCTGTCTGTCTCTCTGTCTGTCTGTTTCTCTGTCTATGTTTCTCTCTGTCTGTCTGTCTATCTCTCAGCTATCTGTCTGTCTGACTGTCTGCCTGCCTGTCTGTCTGTCTGTCTGTTTATCTGTCTATCTTTCTGCCTGCCTGCCGGCCTGTCTGTCTGTCTGTCTGTCTATCTTCTGTCTGTTTACCTGCCTATGTTTCTGTCTATCTGTCTGCCTGTCTGTGTGTCTGGCTGTCGGTCTGTCTGCATTTTTCTTTCTCTGTCTATGTTTCTGTCTCTGTCTGTCTGTCCGTCTGTCCGTCTGTCTGTCTATCTCTCTCTCTCTCTCTCTCTCTCTCTCTCTCTCTCTCTCTCTCTCTCTCTCTCTCTCTCTCTCTCTCTCTCTCCACTTATTTTTACCCAATGGCCAGTATCTCTTTTCTTCTCCCGCAGCTCCTTGCCTGTTTATCGGCCGCTCCTGCATGGAACTGTAGACAGTAAGAAACAAGCACCAGCCCCAATCTTACTAGAGATCGAGATGTAGGACGAAAGACGTGAAAATACGACGAAAGTTCAGATCGTATAAGGATCGAACCCACACCCTTCGCTTGCCGAGATAAGACCAGGCTCTGAGCCATCGAGCTATCCTTCCCCCCCCCCTCCCAAATCCCTAGCCACACCGCTATTTGACTGCATTCTCTACTGCAATATGGAATCTTAGGAATATCAGTTGAAATAATTTTAAAAAATTTGTACTTATACACCCGGCTACTTGTCTGTTTGTCTGTCGGTCTATCTGTTCATCATAATATGATTGCCTTTTTCGTCTCATTCTCTCTCTCTCTCTATGTCTCTATCTGTCTGTCTGTCTCCGTCTCTCTCTCTCTCTCGCTCTCTCTCTCTCGCTCTGTCTGTCTCTCTCTCTTCCTCCCTCTCTTTCTCTCTCCTGGTGACCCTTTTTAGCAGGAAATTTCTGTTTTCGCCGAAACCTAGAAGTGTTCCAAGCTTAAGCGATGTCAGTCCAAGAGGTTTATCATAAATGAGCACTTCAGTGCTAGTACTGACCTGCCTCTCAAGTGACTCGTCATGGGATCTTACAAAGCAGAAAACTTGCATTGATCCAGACTATTGATCCTCTTTAGCCCCCCACACCCCCCCACACACACACACATTTTTACATTATTTAAACTTTTCAGATGGATTTAGAATAGCAGGAGCTATATAATAAACTTTAAGTATTAAGCCACCTTTTTGCTCCATTTAAACATTTTATTTTTCCTAAAAATGCTGTAAGGTCATTATATTTAAATCCACCAGTCTAAATGTTTTAACGACATTCTATCTGAGCCTGTATGTGTGTCTGACTAGCTGCTATCTGCCCTTCAACGGTATGTCATTTTCTGTTCCCATTTTAAGCTGTGTGTTTATCTACTTCCTTGTCTTTATCTCTCTAGCATGGTTTATCTTTTTCCTTGTCTTTATCTCTCTAGCATGGTTTATCTTTTTCCTTGTCTTTATCTCTCTAGCATGGTTCATCTTTCTCCTTGTCTTTATCTCTTAGCATGGTTTATCTTTCTCCTTGTCTTTATCTCTCTAGCATGGTTTATCTTTCTCCTTGTCTTTATCTCTCCAGCATGGTTTATCTTTCTCCTTGTATCTGTCTCTCTAGTATGAGTTTATCTTGTCACCCTGTCTCTGCAATTTGTTAACTGCTTCGCTAGTCTGACTGACTGCTTTGTCTCTTCTCTGCCTGAACGTTTGTTCATTTCTTTATGCATAATATTTCATCACTGTCTCTTTGTCTCTCTGCCTGAACGTTTGTTCATTTCTTTATGCATAATATTTCATCACTGTCTTTTTGTCTCTCTGCCTGAACGTTTGTTCATTTCTTTATGCATAATATTTCATCCATGTCTCTTTGTCTCTCTGCCTGAACGTTTGTTCATTTCTTTATGCATAATATTTCATCACTGTCTTTTTGTCTCTCTGCCTGAACGTTTGTTCATTTCTCTATGATTATACTTCATGTTTCTATGTCTGTCTTATTCTCTTCCTCCCTACCTCCCCTTTCTCTCTGCCTGTCTGTCTCTCTATCTCTCCTCTCTCATTCTCTCTCTCCCTTCTCTCTCCGTCTGTCTCTATCTCTTTCTTCCTCTTTATTGCTCTCTCTCCCTCTGTCTCTCTCTCTCATTTCTTTTTGCTTATCTCATTCCTTTCTTCGATGTCCATGTGTTTCTCTGTCTGTCAAACTCTCTTGTTCCCTCCCCTCTCTCTCTTTCTCTCTCTCTCTGTCTCTATCTCTCCCTCTCTATCTCTCTTTCTCTCTGTCTCTCTCTGTCTGTCTGTCTGTCTGTCTGTCTCTCTCTCTCTTTCTCTCATTATTTTCATGCCGTCTGTCGTAAGGGAATCGGGAAATTCCTTTTCCACTGAAGGAAAATTTATTTTTAGTTTCACCATTCTTAAACCGACATTCCAAGATACACGTAACAGGTCTGATGTGCATCGTACCAAAACCGAAAGTTGTTATGGGAAAGAACTCTCTTTCTCTAGTTATCTGTCTCTCTCCCCTCTGTCTCTATCTCTTTCTTCCTCTTTCTTTCTCTCTCTCCCCCCCCCCTCTCTCTCTCCCTCTGTCTCTCTCACTTCCCCTCTCTCTCTCATTTCTTTATTCTTATCTCATTTCTTTCTTCGATGTCCATGAATTTCTCTGTCTGTCAAACTTTCTTGTTCCCTTCCCCCCCCCTCTCTCTCTCTCTCTCTCTCTCTCTCTCTCTCTCTCTCTCTCTCTCTCTCTCTCTCTCTCTCTCTCTTTCTCTCTGTCTCTGTCTCTCTGTCTCTGTCTGTCTGTCTGTCTCTCTCTCTCTCTCTCTCTCTCTCTCTCTCTCTCTCTCTCTCTCTCTCTCTCTCTGTCTCATTGTTTTCATGCCGTCTATCGCAAGGGAATCGGGAAATTCCTTTCCCACTGAAGGAAAATTTATTTTTAGTTTCACATTTCTTAGAGTGCAGATTCCAAGATACACGTAACAGGTCTGATGTGCATTGCAACAAAACCGAAAGTTGTTATGGGAAAGAACCAGACGACTCTAGAGAGGATAATCCTGGATTACCGTGGTTAACTCTTGTGTGAACCACACCCGAACAGAAAGTAGACCTACAAGTAGGAAAAACCGGCTAGGTAATTTTGTTCCGCTGACCTAGATTTAGATAAGGCCTGTTCTTGCCAGACTATTGTTGTTTTAACTCCCTATCTTCAAATTTAACCGGTACAGTTACTTCTTGGTTGAAACCTCGTAATACTTTGTTACATCAGACACTGCACTTTGACCGATTCTGGCGATTGTAACTAACTTTAAGTTCACTTCCTGCACCTCAGCCCTGACTTTAAATCAGTTCCAGCCCTCAATACTTAATCTTAGTAAACTAAAGAAAAGCCTATATGTTGCCTACCTCATTCAGTCATTGTCCGTAACCTCTTCGTCTCTGTCTTCTCATTCTGTATGTCTCAGTCTGTCTCAGTCTGTCTCAGTCTGTCTCAGTCTGTCTCAAGCTCTCTCTGTATCTAATTTTTCTTCAATCATCATCTCATAAAAGTTTTCTCATTTCCGTGACATTCTCTCTCTCTCTCTCTCTCTCTCTCTCTCTCTCTCTCTCTCTCTCTCTCTCTCTCTCTCTCTCTCTCTCTCTCTCTCTCTCTCTTTGTTTCTCTCATCACTTCTCTCTGCTCCCACTTGTGTTTTCTCTTTTTCTCTCTTGTTTTCTCTTTTTCTCTCTTGTTTTCTCTTTTTCTCTCTTTTTCTCTCTTTTTCTCTCTTTTTCTACTTTTTTTCTCTTTTCTCGTTTTTTTTTTCTCAAGGTCTTGCTCACTTTCTCTCTCCTCTCTCTTGCTTTCTTCTGTCTATCTTTAATTCCCCCCCCCTAATTCCTTTAATTCTCTCTCTCTCTCTTTCTCTCTCTCTCTCTCTCTCTCTCTCTCTTTCTCTCTTTCTCTCTCTCTTTCTCTTCTATATTCTCTTTCCTTCTCTCAATCTTTCTCTCTAATTCCGTAACTCCTTTAAGTCGTTTCGTTTGACCCTCTCCAACCTCTCTTCCTCCCTCCCTCTTCGCACTAACATGGCTTCGGGAATTCTTTTCTTAACGAAAATGAAACCGTGCTATTTTTATCAAAAATATTCTCCATCTTCTATCTCCCCCAACCCTTCCATCCAGGGCTCTACACTTCAAGCGGTTATAACTATGGCCTTAATTTTTAATAATCATGCAAAATGTCAAACACGGAAGAAGAAGGAGGATGGGCAGAAAAAGAAAAAGAAGAAGATTTACTGACTATCACTCGATTTCGGCTCTTATTTATACTAAATCCCATCGAATATGCTAAAAAAAGCAACCAATCAGAGCAAAAATGGATACGGACATGCGTAATACGCTGTATGTAACATCCAATCAAAATAGAGTTCACTAAGAGTTATCATTATACTAGGGAACAAAGTTGTAGATTTGAGAAGAATCTTCAACACGCCAGTACAAACATGCTTTTCTCACAGTGCGAACTGTGTTCAGCAAACAAAACTAAGTTTTCAGCCTGCAAATAAAAAATTTGCACAACTCGATAGAACATTATCAACATAGACTCTATCTAAATCGATCCGCTACCTAAAGAGTACCCAGGGAAGAAAGTGGGTTAGATCCATACATCAAATTCCAACACAATGCGTTACAGTTATGCTTCGATATAATATAATAAGCCGTCGAGATACAGTTGTTTTTTTTAATATGTTTAAACTCTGATGTATAGATTTAGAAAAAAAATTGGGTCACCATTATCAAAAGTTGTGTTAAAATGTCAGGTGTGAGGCTTGTAATTCTTGTAAACATTTTATTGAAAATACATTTGTACATCATAGTTAAAAATTCAATTTAATAATAACCAGATGGGAAAAACAATGATATTTTGTCATGGAATTGCCACTATTCATATAAAGAATACCATAAAAAACTTGTAAAGGTGTACATATTTAAAACAGTAATGTAAAGTTAAAGCCAAACATTATGAGGGAGAGGGGTTCGAATATGAACAATGTTTGATTGCGACCATTTTTTAAAAAATGAGCTTCAAAGTTAAAATAATTACAATCTTGATTAAACTGAAGTTAAGTCAATTTAAATGTTTTTAGCAAAATTTAACAAAAAATTTGATTTAGCTCATCAAGAAACGGTTTTGATTTTTCTATATTATGTTAAAATTATCTTTTAGCCCATGAAAAACCAATTTCGTCAGCTTTTTTTTTCTCTTAGCGGTAACCACTTGTTCTGGTATGAGTTTTTTCCACACTCATGGCATTCTTGGGGGTTTCCCTCCTTTAGATTTTATCTAATGTGCCATTTTTGTAGAAGCTTGTGCAGTTTGCTATTAGATTGTCCATAAAAATTGTGATGTCCTGTCCCAGGATGTAGTTCCTCATGTACCGCATCGTGGTATCCTGGATGTCTTTGATGCCATCAGGAATGACAGAAGCGTCCACGAAACTGGTCAGAACCTCTCCTTGGCTTTTGAGAATTGTGTGGACTTTACATAGCAAGTGAAACAGCTTCTTCTCCAGCTCACTCAATTCTTGCTCCAGGAGTCTGTTGTCTATGGCAACCTGCTCACTGAGAGCCATCTGGACGTATTCAATGTGAATTGATATGTCGTGATAGGCCTGTCGAAAAAACTCCACGATATTTCTCTGATTAGCTTTGTCGACGGCCTGGACAGCAAGTGGCAGGCCGGGTAACCTAACGTCTAGAGCTTTCAACATCAGCAGATCGTCCGGTGTGAGAAACCCGTGACGTTCAAGTGCTTTCGTCAAGGTCACGGCTGCGGAGCTCACTCGATAGCTTTCCTCTCCAGTCGCCTTGAACTGGGTCAGCAGGGGAGGAAACTGTTGAAACAAGACCTTAACTGCCATGCACGGGTTGTCGATCGTAGGTGTAGGTGGCGGTGCCCCAACGGCTGTCTCGTTACTGCTTAGTAAAATAATGGCCAACACTACAAGAATCTTCTTTGCCATTTTCAGGTTCATTATCTCAGATTTTTTGCCACTTCTCTGTTGAGTTCTCAGTGTTTTTGTTTTTTGTAGAAATGCTTTTATTTTGGTATCCATATTCGTCTGACAGAGTCTGCGAATGTGCGGCCTTTATATACACCCCACCGGTTCTCTTATTCGTGTTGTATTGGTAGGGAATTCTCGGTTTCGGCGAAACTGGTTATTTTTAGCCCCTCTCTCCGGGATACGTTAATCATGTGACCTACCTTCGGTCAGCTGCAGTGGTTTACCACTCCGTTCTAGACGACTGATTGTCAAAATTGGACACATTCATCACCTTACATGTAAGCCTCGATTGTTTCTACAATTTCAAGTCACCTCCGTCTTAACATGATATAAACGCCGGCCGTTCCGAGTCATTTCAAGCGTGGCGCTTCGCCTGATCACACGTATTTTCGGGCTCTGCCTTTAATGCCGGTTACTACTTTCTACATACGGATATTTACTTTCTTCATTTTTATTTTTGTGGTGTGATCATTTCTTTCCGAAGGTTTACATAGAGGTAGGACGGTTTTATTATCTCTCTGGCCTATTTACAGGCAATTGAGCTAACCATGTAGTTGTGGAATTCAGATTTGTTTTCCCTTTTGTGTTACACACATTACTCTGAGTTTATTTTTCTTAATTCGCTCTATAGGCGATCAGATTATTATTCTGTTTTCTGAACATAACATTCATCGGTTTATGGGCAATATAGTTTTTCGTAGCCTTCTTTTTCTTCTTCTTCTCCTTCTACTTCTGCTTATTATTATTATTATTATTATTATTATTATTATTATTATTATTATTATTATTATTATTATTATTATTATTATTATTATTGTTGTTGTTGTTGTTAATATTATTATTATGTAGGTAGAAATTCATTGGGGAGCTAGATAACAGAGAGTCTTCAGAGAAGAAACCCCCTTTGTAGCAAGTGTTTCGGCCCTGAACCTCTGACACTCTAAGGGGCCGGGCCACACCCAGGTCATAACTCCCAGGTGTCTCCCTGTAGTCTTTTTTTTTTTTTTTGCACAGCGCCAGGATTCGAACCCATACCCTCATCTCTTGATGGATTGCTGGTCCTGCGATGGTTTGAGCATTTTTAATCCTTATGA
>JAWDGP010004777.1:10000-47159 GCA_033675545.1 Elysia crispata
TTCTTCTTCTTCTTCTTCTTCTTCTTCTTCTTCTTCTTCTTCTTCTTCTTCTTCTTCTTCTTCTTCATCTTCTTCTTCTTCTTCTTTTTCTTCTTCTTCTTCTTCTTCTTCTTCTTCTTCTTCTTCTTCTTCTTCTTCTTCTTCTTCTTCTTCTTCTTCTTCTTCTTCTTCTTCTTCTTCTTCTTCTTCTTCTCTCTTCTTCTTCTTCTCCTTCTACTGCTACTACACTATGTTTATCTTTAACCCTGCAGCACATGATATCGTTTACCTTATAATTCAGTAATTTTTTCCGTTATATAATATTATAAACATTAAATGTAAAAAAATCTTAGTCATAAAATATCTGCATTTACATCAACTAATTGATTTCTCCAGGTTTTTTTGAGATACCTTTTTTTTTTGGTCTTTTTTTTTTACAGAGTGACCTTGTGATCCCAATGACCGCCCCTTATGACGTTTTGGTCCTGTTTGTTCTACACGCTGGCCAACATTGTAGCAGTTTTTCTCCACTGGCTTTACCAAAGGGAAAAGTAAGTTGGTGTTATTCTTAGTACAATGTCGTCATCTTTATTTCAGCGTTCAATTTCTCTAACACATAATGGCACCATAGGTGTACGGGTATTCCATTTCTTTCCTGACACAGCCATATCACCCCAATAATTACGAGACACAGTAAACTGTAGCACATAGCTAGATTTACCACGCGGAGCGCACAGCCATATCACCCAAATAATTACGAGACACAGTAAACTGTAGCACATAGATAGATTTACCACGCGGAGCGCACAGCCATATCACCCAAATAATTACGAGACACAGTAAACTGTAGCACATAGCTAGATTTACCACGCGGAGCGCACAGCCATATCACCCAAATAATTACGAGACACAGTAAACTGTAGCACATAGATAGATTTACCACGCGGAGCGCACAGCCATATCACCCAAATAATTACGAGACACAGTAAACTGTAGCACATAGCTAGATTTACCACGCGGAGCGCACAGCCATATCACCCAAATAATTACGAGACACAGTAAACTGTAGCACATAGCTAGATTTACCACGCGGAGCGCACAGCCATATCACCCAAATAATTACGAGACACAGTAAACTGTAGCACATAGCTAGATTTACCACGCGGAGCGCCGATGGTTTTGTGTTTAGGGGTGTTGTTTGTCCTGATATTCACAGAGAATCCAATACAAAGATGATAGATATAAATTGACTGGAACTTTTGACAATATAAGCTAACAGATGCTAACCGTTGACATTGTCCATGACTATTATAATTGTTTGGCCACGTCTATTGCTGGCATTTCGTCAACGGTAAGAGAATGTTAAAATTCATCCCTTAGCGACGTTTTAATACCAGTTCGTCCGACTCTCTCTCTCTCTCTCTCTCTCTCTCTCTCTCTCTCTCTCTCTCTCTCTCTCTCTCTCTCTCTCTCTCTCTCTCTCTCTCTCTCTCTCTCTCTCTCTCTCTCTCTCTCTCTCTCTCTCTCCCTCCCTCTCTCTCTCTATCTATCTATCTATCTCTCTCTTCCTTTCTCTCTCTTCCTCTCTCTCTCTTCCCCTCTGTCTCTTCCTCTCTCTTCCTCTCTTTCTCTCTCTTCCTCTCTCTCTGTCTTCCTCTCTCTCTCTTTCTCTCTCTCTCTCTCTCTCTCTCTCTCTCTCTCTCTCTCTCTCTCTCTCTCTCTCTCTCTCTCTCTCTCTCTCTCTCTCTCTCTTGAGATTCTCACAGCATGATTAACCAATTAGCGCTGTCTAAATATCTCAGGGCGCAACTAGAACAAAACGGAGCTAGCAATGACGATAAAGATCATTCCAACAGCATCAGTAGCAGCGGCACCATCAGATACTTCAATGACAACAACAACGCCTACAAGAACAAGAAGCGTTTCTTCACCACAGCATCGTCCGTGGCAAGCTTTCTCGGCGTCTCTAGCAACAAGAACAACAACTTCTTCGCTTTCGAAGATCACTTCTTTAATTTTGAAGACGTAATTAAAAATACATCAGATATCGATATATATATATGTGTGTGTGTGTGTGTGTGTGTGTGTGTCTATCTTTCTATGTTATATATATATATATATATATATATATATATATATATATATATATTACTTGGTATTTTGAAACCTTAGAAAAATTAAATTCTGTCTGTCGAATTAGCTCTTCATACAGTCATATGTTAGCACAAAAGCTTAAGAGCCGTATTCTACGAAACTTTTCTTTCAATTTCACCGGATTCAATTATGAGACTGACCTCCCTTTGAACTTGTGATTGTATTTAACTTAACTAAACCCTTTTCTGTCTAGAATAATTATGCTGACTCGCTTCATTTTTTTTTTTCCGTAGCGAATGATCGGTTATAATAACTTGATTCTGGTAAACCATGGGCTGTTCAATAGGCGGGAAAGTGTCTGTAATTTTCTCAATCTATCCTTTGATTATTAATACTATGCCCGAATTTAATTGAATATTACGATAGCCATGAGAAATGGAAGTGTGGTGGTGGTTGGGTTTGTATTAGCTCGTCAGAACCGCTGGTGGCTGTGGGTGTAGAGCGTCCACCCTGATAGCCACACGGACCGTCTTCCTGGGTTCGAGCCCCATTCAGCGGCACGGTACGTGAGTTTAGGGCTCTCAGCTTTTCTGCTCCGCCTAGTCCAACGGGACTTACAGTTGATGTGCAAAGAGTACTGGGATCACTCGGTTTGTCGACGGGCTATATCGCATAACACTCGGTTTGTGAACGGGCTATATGGCATAACACTCGGTTTGTGGACGGGCTATATCGCATAACACTCGGTTTGTCGACGGGCTATATCGCATAACACTCGGTTTGTGAACGGGCTATATGGCATAACACTCGGTTTGTGGACGGGCTATATCGCATAACACTCAGTTTGTGGACGGGCTATATCGCATAACACTCGGTTTGTGGACGGGCTATATCGCATAACACTCAGTTTGTGGACGGGCTATATCGCATAACACTCAGTTTGTGGACGGGCTATATCGCATAACACTCGGTTTGTGGACGGGCTATATCGCATAACACTCGGTTTGTGGACGGGTTATATCGCATAATACTCGGTTTGTGGCCGGGTTATATCGCATATCAAACAAAATAATCGTACTTATTAGCACATCACGGCGTGGATTATTCTTCATTCAAGATTAATTTTGAACTTCGGAATGTTGGTACAGCGAAGAAACACTGCTTGTTCAAAGTTTCAAGAAAATTGAATTTGATAAAAGAAGCAAACTATATCTGCTATGCAGATCTTTGAACTTCCCACTCTGATTATGAAATTTGGCAAATCTTCTTGAGTGGGTCCTATAAATGTCTGTACAAATTCCCAGTTTAGAAGGACTGAAAGCTAAAGAAAACACCATTAATTTTTTTTTAATTAAGAATCAACATTATATATATATAATGTATTTTACCTTTGGCACTCGAAATGTTAGTCTGTATAGAGGAAAATTTCGAATGCGTCGTATAATAGAGATTATTATTTCTAATTGTTGTGGCTGTCAATCAGGTAGCGAAGGCGTGTCGGAGGGCGGGGCTAGAGACGTGTGGCTTGATAGTGGGCGTGGACTTCAGTGCCAGCAACGAATGGCAAGGCAGGAAGACATTCTCCGGACAAAACCTACATGCTGTCGCCTCTAAAGGGAAAGTAATGAATCCTTATCAAAAGGTTGGTCATTGGCTGGTTGGCGAGGTTGTTATAGCACAGTCTTCTGAGATCATATTCAACAGAAATGTCTGAAGTTTTCCACTTAAAATAACAAAGAAATCTGGCGGAGGAGGAGTATAGTGGGAGGTTGTAGGAGGAGTATAATAGGAGGTTGTAGAAGGAGTATAATGGGAGGTTATAGGAGGAGAATAATGGGAGGTTATAGGAGGAGTATAATGGGAGGTTATAGGAGGAGTATAATAGGAGGTTGTAGGAGGAATATAATGGGAGGTTGTAGGAGGAGTATAATAGGAGGTTGTAGAAGGAGTATAATGGGAGGTTATAGGAGGAGTATAATGGGAGGTTGTAGGAGGAGTATAATAGGAGGTTGTAGAAGGAGTATAATGGGAGGTTATAGGAGGAGAATAATGGGAGGTTATAGGAGGAGAATAATGGGAGGTTATAGGAGGAGTATAATGGGAGGTTGTAGGAGGAATATAATGGGAGGTTATAGGAGGAGAATAATAGGAGGTTGTAGAAGGAGTATAATGGGAGGTTATAGGAGGAGAATAATGGGAGTTTGTAGGAGGAGAATAATGGGAGGTTATAGGAGGAGTATAATGGGAGGTTGTAGGAGGAGAATAATGGGAGGTTATAGGAGGAGTATAATGGGAGGTTATAGGAGGAGAATAATGGGAGGTTGTAGAAGGAGTATAATGGGAGGTTGTAGAAGGAGTATAATGGGAGGTTATAGGAGGAGAATAATGGGAGGTTATAGGAGGAGTATAATGGGAGGTTGTAGGAGGAGTATAATGGGAGGTTGTAGGAGGAGAATAATGGGAGGTTATAGGAGGAGTATAATGGGAGGTTGTAGGAGGAGTATAATGGGAGGTTGTAGGAGGAGTATAATGGGAGGTTGTAGGAGGAGTATAATGGGAGGTTGTAGAAGGAGTATAATGGGAGGTTGTAGAAGGAGTATAATGGGAGGTTATAGGAGGAGAATAATAGGAGGTTGTAGAAGGAGTATAATGGGAGGTTGGTGGAGCAGTATAATGGGAGGTTGTAGGAGAAGAATAATGGGAGGTTGTAGGAGAAGAATAATGGGAGGTTGTAGGAGGAGAATAATGGGAGGTTATAGGAGGAGAATAATGGGAGGTTATAGGAGGAGAATAATGGGAGGTTGTAGGAGGAGTATAATGGGAGGTTGTAGGAGAAGTATAATGGGAGGTTGTAGGAGGAATATAATGGGAGGTTGTAGGAGAAGTATAATGGGAGGTTGTAGGAGGAGTATGATGGGAGGTTGTAGGGGGGAGCGCAGAGTTATTCCTAACTTAGCCAATAAGCCGGAATGTATTTATGGAAGCAAATATGACGAAAAAAAGTAACTTCTTTTTTTTTAACTCTTTATTGCAAAATTACCAGAAAGTATTCAGTATACTAAATATCTTTCAAATTTGTGCTGTTTTTCTCTCTTTTCTTTATCTTTGAAATTCTTTCCAGTTTTGTTTTTCACCTCATCGTTTTCCTCTCAGGTGATCTCCATCATAGGGCGAACGCTGGAATCGTTTGATGAGGACAACTTGATCCCCGCTTTTGGGTTCGGAGACTCTGTCAGTAAGGGGCGCTCAGTGTTCTCCTTCAAGGACAGGACGGCGGCAGAGAAAGCGGGAAGTCATGGGGGAGGTCTGGGAGAGAGACTGAGGCTGTGGGGGAGGAGAGGGAGAGGGGCAGCAGGAGGAGGAGAGGGAGGGGAGTTTGGAGGCCACACGCCATGTAAAGGCTTCAGCGAGGTCCTGCAACAATACGAGGACATCGCGCAGAGCATTACTCTGGGGGGACCCACGGACTTCGCTCCTATCATCCACAAGGCGGTGGAGATTGTCAAGAAGCTCAAGAAGTAAGACTTTTGGGGAGGGAAAAGGAAGTTGGGATTGGGGAGGGGGTGGGGGGCTTGAACAAAAAAAAGCGTGAACAGTGAAAGAAAAGATTGAGGAATAATACTGACTTTGCTCTCCTATTATCCATAAGGCGGTGGAGACTGTCAAGAAGCTCTAGAATTAAGACATTTTCAGGAATAAAAATGAAGTTGAAATGGTAGTGAACAATGATTAACGAAATAAAAGAGAGGGGGGAGGGTGCATACTTTGCTCCTATAATCCATGCGGCGGTGGAGATTGTGAAGGAACCGAAGAAGTCGAGCTTTTGCTTCTGAGAAGGAAATAGTATTGTGTTTTGGGGCAACAAAATGGTGATGGAGAAGGGGCAAAGTATGTTGAGGTTGTGGCGCACGAAAAGAAGGATATCACGAAGAGACTGAAGAAGTAAGGCTTTGGGAGGTGCATTCAAAGGGTTGATGGAAAGACATGAAGATATTAGAGGTGCGTAATACTGTATGGGAATAATGTTTGATAGAAAGACATGAAGATATTAGAGGTGCGTAATACTGTATGGGAATAATGTTTGATAGAAAGACATGAAGATATTAGAGGTGCGTAATACTGTATGGGAATAATGTTTGATAGAAAGACATGAAGATATTAGAGGTGCGTAATACTGTATGGGAATAATGTTTGATAGAAAGACATGAAGATATTAGAGGTGCGTAATACTGTATCGGAATAATGTTTGATAGAAAGACATGAAGATATTAGAGGTGCGTAATACTGTATGGGAATAATGTTTGATGGAAAGACATGAAGATATTAGAGGTGCGTAATACTGTATGGGAATAATGTTTGATGGAAAGACATGAAGATATTAGAGGTGCGTAATACTGTATGGGAATAATGTTTGATAGAAAGACATGAAGATATTAGAGGTGCGTAATACTGTATGGGAATAATGTTTGATGGAAAGACATGAAGATATTAGAGGTGCGTAATACTGTATGGGAATAATGTTTGATGGAAAGACATGAAGATATTAGAGGTGCGTAATACTGTATGGGAATAATGTTTGATAGAAAGACATGAAGATATTAGAGGTGCGTAATACTGTATGGGAATAATGTTTGATAGAAAGACATGAAGATATTAGAGGTGCGTAATACTGTATGGGAATAATGTTCATAGTGGAGCACCGTGGAGTGGGGACATCTTTGCTTCAATACAACGAATCTCGTGCGCAAAGTGAAGAAGTTACGTTGTAGTGTTGTAGTGCCGTGTAGAAATACTGCACTTAAAGATCATTAGGTCCAAACAAATACAGATGTCTTTATACATGTATCTCTTTAATTTCTGTGATATCATTGTGTCATTAAAGAGGAAAATAGAAAAAAAAAAAGATTTTTAAAGTAACGCCACTGTGAGTTTTTAGCCATTACAACAGAAAGAAAAAGAAAAAAAACAACGATGTAATTCTTCATTAATGATTAATATGGTGAATTTTTTCCAAGTAAAAATCCTTAATGCCAAAGGCAAACCTTGATGATCAATCAGACAGTTTGAATCAAAATGAAACCTCTGATTTAAATTTCTTTTAAACTTTCGATTAAAATCTTTAAAAGATAAGAAACCAAATAATAATAAAAATGATTTGTGCCTTCAGGGAATATAATTTTATAAGAACTGTAACTCTTGCAACTTTGATATATTTTAGGTCAGTCGCACTTACGTCCCTTGTCGGTCTTAAGGAGAAAATCAACAAACCTTTAGTTTGATAATTATACTATTTTTCATGTAATGTCACACATCATACAACACAATATGGTTTTTGGAAAGGTTTTTGAAAATTCCATTTCGAGCTTTAACCCTAAACGAACAAAATCTATCCCTTTAAATGTTTTCTCAAATCCACTCCTAATGCTAAGTCCTATGGTGTTTAATTGTTTCACACTTTTTCTTGTCTACAAACTCTGTTATTCATATTCAGCAACATTGAAAAATCTTATTTACTTTGCAGCCTATTAGATTTAGATTATAATTGTATGGGGTTTAAATGTTCTATGTGATGTTTTCCTTCTTTTTTTTTTTCTTTTTTGAATTTCATGAAGCGTTTTTTCCTGAATAAGGCTCAGATGGGACCCCTACCTTTTCTATCTGTCTCTGTCTGTTTATCTGTCTGTTTATCTCTCTCTCTGTCTATTTGTCTCTCTCTTCCTCTATCTCTCTCTCTCTGTCTCCCTCTCTCTCTGTATTTCTCTCTCTGTCTCTCTCCCCCTGTCTCTGTATTTCTCTCTCTCCCCCCTCTCTCTCTCCCTCTCTCTCTCTCTCTTCCCCCCTATCTCTCTCCCTCTCTCTCTTCCTCTCTCTCTCTTCCTCTCTCTCTCCCCCCCCCTCTCTCTCTTTCTGTCCCTCCTCTCTCTCTTCTCTCTCTCTTCCTCTCTCTCTCTCTCTCTCTCCCCCCCCCTCTCTCTCTTTCTGTCCCTCCCCCCTCTCTTCTCTCTCTCTCTCTCACTCTCTCTCTCTCTCTCTCTCTCTCTCTCTCTCTCTCCCTCCCTCTCTCTCTATGTGTCTATCTGTGGCTCTCTTCCCCCCCTCTCTCTCTCTCTCTCTCTCTCTCCCCCTCTCTCTCTGTCTATCTGTGTCTCTCTTCCTCTCTCTCTCCCCTCTCTCTCTATGTGTCTATCTGTGTCTCTCTTCCTTTCTCTCTCCCTCTCTCTCTTTCTCTCTCCCCCCTCTCTCTCTCCCCCCCTCTCTCTCTGTATTTTTCTCTCTACCCCCTTCTTACCCCCCCCCCCCAGGTACCATATCCTGATTGTTATCGCAGACGGCCAGGTCGTGGAGCAGCTCAGCACAGCCCAGGCAATAGTCGAGGCTTCCTACTTCCCCCTCAGCATCGTGATGGTGGGTGTGGGGGACGGGCCGTGGGACACCATGGAACAGTTCGACGATCTTCTGCCAGAGAGACACTTCGACAACTTTCAGTTCGTCAACTTCCACGCTGTGGTGGAGAAGAACAGGTTCATGAGATTTTTTATGCTTTTGTTTAAGTGTTTGTCAAGTTAATATTGCTTGTTACTGTCAAGTAAATATTGCTTGCTACTGTCAAGTAAATATTGCTCGTTAATGTCAAGTAAATATTGCTTGTAAGTGTCAAGTAAATTGTGCTTCTTACTGTCAAGTAAATATTGCTTTTTACTGTCAAGTAGATATTGCTTGTAAGTGTTAAGTAAATATTGCTCGTTACTGTCAAGTAAATATTGCTTGTTACTGTCAAGTAAATATTGCTCGTTACTGTCAAGTAAATATTCCTTGTTACTGTTAAGTAAATTTGCTTGTTACTGTCAAGTAAACATTGCTTGTACCGACAAGTAAATATTGCTTGTTACTGTCAAGTAGACATTGCTTGTTACTGTCAAATGAATATTGCTTGTTACTGTTACGTAAATATTGCTTGTTAATGGGAAATAAATATATTCTAATATAATAAATTTTCTTCTCTGGATATCAGGTCTACCTTTCAACTTGATGGGTCTTTCCTATAAGAACTTGTTTACTTCTGTATTTAATAGGGAGTTGTTTTTTTGTTTTGTTTTGTTTTTGTTTTTCTTTTGTTTGTTTGTTGTTTTTTGTTTTTGTTTTTTTTTGTTTTTTTTTTTTTGGGGGGGGGTTGGAGGGAAGGGTTCTGTTTTTTTTGTCATTGGTTTGCTGTGATTTTATTAAAGGCTTATTGTCTAGTTATTTTTTTCTCTTGCTGTATTACTATCTTAAAGAAAGTCCTTCATGTTTCATTACTGCTGCCTATATAGAGCTGAGCGAATTAACTTTCTAAATTTTGTAGAGAGACAAGTTAAATATTGTGATATGATATAAGTGTTGATAATATCAAAAAAAAAATCCCTACCACACAATTTGTCTCATCCTTTATCATAATTTTTATTGTTTTTAAACCACTGATTTTAAAAATTTTATCTTTATGAAAAATACAATGTGCTAAATTTACTGTTTAGATCTTAGAGTTATGATAAGATGCATTTCCTATTCTTAAATATCTGCCATCTGCTTTTGTTCTACTTTTCCCAGAAAACAAACTGAAGCCAATTTTGCCCTTCACGCTATGATGGAAATACCATATCAATACAAAACGATCAAAGCTCTCGGTTATCTGGACTGACCAAAACATTTCCCGCCACGTATTCAATGAATGACTTGGAAAAGACCTTTGAATCCTGTTGAGTCAGGCATTTTGTGAACAGTGGTAGGATGTCAGATGCTGATTAATCTAATAAAAATGGCAAAAAGTACGCATTTCAGAGTAAATTTCTACATTCTCGTCCTCAGTATGTAAATAATAGAAAAGAACAATGCAAAAAATATCTAATACAATTTAGGATTTATTGAGTCTCTGTATAATTGGTTTGCTTTATGAGATTTTAGCTCTTGAAAGGCAAAATTTATTTTGCTTCTCTGCAGGACGATAAATGATGAACGGTGATGAAAGTAGGGCTCATGGCTGATCATTGTGCGGGCAGATTTTGTTGAAAAAAATGCATCTAATAATATTTTGACTTGTGCTTAAAAGAGTTTATAAATAATCGATTGAGAATGCTTCTTCTTTTTCTTCTTCTTCTTCTTCTCCTCCTCCTCCTCCTCCTCCTCCTCCTCCTCTTCCTCCTCCTCCTCCTCTTCCTCCCCCTCCCCCTCCTCCTCCTCCTCTTCCTCCTCCTCCTCCTCCTCTTCCTCCTCCTCCTCCTCCTCCTCCTCCTCCTCCTCCTCCTCCTCCTTCTTCTTCTTCTTCTTCTTCTTCTTCTTCTTATTATTATTATTATTATTATTATTATTATTATTATTATTATTATTATTATTATTATTAAAGAGAATATTACAACAGTCTTGTTGTTTATCGTAGAATTTTTTATTTATACCTTCCTGATAAGCACCATGGACTTAATGTCTTTCTGTGATAATTTTTTCCCTTTTTTTGGATTGAATATGACTATAGTTTATGTGCCTTTACAATCAGGTAAAGAAGATTTCCACATTATTGAATCAAGAGTTTATCAATAGATGAATCTTGGATTCAAATTTTAGATGGATTGTTAGAGGCTTTGCGGGTGTGATAAGTAAACCTGCACCGTAGTTTAGATTATATTACACACTAGTAGGATTGGCTATATGGAACGTATTCTACTTACTGATCCAAGAGATGTGGTTAGGGAACAGATGTTATGTTCATAAATCTTTTTATTGTTTTTTTATTATCATTATTTCTTTTTCGACATTCAGGGCACTAGTTTTAGATTTTTAGAGCCATGTAATGTCAAGCAAGGCTGAATCTGCATTTGACATATTGTTAGATAAAAGTGTCCTAATCCTTAAGATAGAAATTGATGCCACCAAAGCATGTTTTTATATTGAAATTTTCAAAGGAAGACCATCTAGTTCGCAGTTTAAATAAATAAATTATACTTTATTTATATATATATAAATCAGGCTTGTGAATATTCACATTTTTTTGCAAAATCTTCTGCAGATCAGTTAAAGTGGGTTTCAAGTTGCTATTTTTTTCCTTTCAGTATGTAATTGTATGTAGAATGTAAGAAAAAAATTTCCAAAAAAGACTTTGATAAGAAGTTGTAATCTTTGAGATGAGTCTTGAGTCACGGTGATATAATTTGTCATTTGAGCTTTCTACATTCTCAATTTTATGTTGTTGCAGCCTTGAGTTTTTTGTCACAATCCATTTTTGTTATAATTGTCAGTTTTATCTTCATTGTCTTTTGGACTCGCATCATTTTAACTGCTTAAGTCACCGTCATTATTATTATCATCATCATCATCATCATCATCATCATCATCATCATCATCATAACTATCACTCACATCATTATTTTCACGGCCACAACAATTTTAAAAATATGTAATTACAATTCACCCTGACTGCATTAGACTTGCCTCGGTAAAAAAAAAAAAAACAATAAAAAAGTAGCTTAATAATACGTTTAAATTGTAAAAAAATGTAACAAAATGATTCTAAAATCTTCAATTCTTATACTCGTAAACACTGACCTCCAAGTCTTTGTATTTGTCACACACCATTAGACCCAGAGCGACTAATTTTGCATTGATTTACGAATAATTGCCAACTCTGATTTTTGGTTGTCTTGTATTTTTTTCCTGTTAATACTTGTATAAAAGATCTATATGTAATTTTATTTTTCACAGCATATATCAATCTTGGTGCGTGATTATTTGATATAATAAGAATTACTCAATATTTCTTGAAATTCCTCCTCTTTGGACAATTCTCAATATCAGTGATTTAAAGAGAGAGAAGAGAATAAGAAAATGTTAATTTACGCTCTGTCTTTCTTTGCTTTTTCCAGAGAATTGTATCACTACTTATTTTTCGGTGCTGCTTATAGCTAACTAGTGTGTATTTTTTGTTAGTGTTAAGTCTAATGTCAGTGTGAAATGATATTTCTTAACACCCACCATTTTTTTATTTTTAAATTTTCACAAGCTATTTACATAGTTATATTTCCACATAATTGTTGCCCATGTTTTTGAAGTAAACGAATTTAAAGAAAATGCTTTTCTGTCTTGCTTCAAAACCAAACAAGTGCTGTGCATGTTTATGTTTGGTGGTAGCCATAGCAGTAGCAGCATGATGAGGAGGAGGGGGGAGAGAATGGGAAGATAACACAGAGCAAGAACAAGAGGAAGAATAAAATGGCTCTAAGCAGTCAACCAAGGGCTCACGTGGGGAGTTCACCCACCCTCTCGACTAAGTTTAACTTTAACATGCACATCGGACCGCTCTAGATAAAACAGGCTCAATGCTAAGTCTGCTGTGCTATACATTTTAGTATCAAAGGGAAATAACTACCGTAAAAACCGTTTTTACCTGAGCCCGGATTACAGCGTTTATTATAATAATAATCATAATAATAATAATAATAATAATAATAATAATAATAATAATAATAATAATAATAATATAATAATAATGATAATAATAATAATAATAATAATAATAATAATAATAATAATAAAAGATTGTACTATTAATCGTAGAAGACAGTTAAAAGAATTAAACCCTAAGGCAGGATGAAACAGAAAATAAATGAACATTATGATTCAACAAATGTTTTTTGTACAATTTATGTTACAATAAATGTTAAGTTAACTTTAGTTGAGTATGGTATTCAAATGTTTTTTTGGTTTTCTTTTTTTTTCTTATTTTTTTTTTATTTTTTTTTTTTTTAATTGTAATAGAAAACATACAACAAAAAGGTAAGCCCATTTTAATCAGTTTGTTCTTGCAGATGATTCTTCTCAAGGAACATAAAAGTGGAACATTGGTCGTTATGTGGTGTAGATCTAATTTAGATCTTTATTTAAAAAAATATAAATTATAACTGGAAGAAAACACGTCCTGTCACTTTGAGGGCCGGATGAAGAGCGATTTAGAAATTTCTGCAAGGAAAGGTCGGAACCTGAAAACAATAAAATCAATAAAGAGAATTAGACCTAGATCTAGATCTAGTCCCGGATGTCCCCTGAACTAAGGACCACTGACGACAAATTCTTCGCAAGGCGATCAAAGGGAAGTTATTCCCAAAAATCCCGACTTGCGATTGTTAGTGAGTTGCAACCCCTACATATAAGGAAGAATTATGGGTGGGATAAAATAGAAAACAGACTCGGGTGTCCAACCTGTGTTTCTATGCTGCTTCTACTATTTTTAGGCTGTTTTTTTCTATCCTAATATTAATTTCTATCTATTTTTACATATGTTTCAAATGCTGCTTATATATATATATATATATAGAAAGAGAGAGAAAATATGTGTGTTTGCGTGTATTTGTGTTGTTTCCTTTTCGACTTGTTATTGTGTTTGGTTTCGGTGTCAAATCCAAAGCTTACTTGCTTGCTACCGATTTGTAACTCAATCCAGCCGCGCTGTGTGGGCAGGCTATTTCAAACAATCGCGTGATTGAAGGAAAAACTCCACCCACAGCCAAGTCTATCAAAGAAGCATGATGATAAGGGGCGATAACTATAAAATCCAGTGCCGCTTCTTGAGTTAAAAAAGATATGTGCTTCAACCAAGATGTCAATACACGGCCTTGCAATGACAGGGTCATCAGTCCTCCCAAGTTGTCATTAGACGGCCTTGCAATGACAGGGTCATCAGTCCTCCCAAGTTGTCATTAGACGGCCTTGCAATGATAGGGTCTTCAGTCCTCCCAAGTTGTCATTAGACGGCCTTGCAATGACAGGGTCATCAGTCCTCCCAAGCTGTCAATAAACGGCCTTGCAATGACAGGGTCATCAGTCCTCCCAAGTTGTCGTTACACGGCCTTGCAATGACAGGGTCATCAGCCCTTCCAAGCTGTCATTTCACGGCCTTACAATGACAGGGTCATCAGCCCTCCCAAGTTGTCATTAGACGGCCTTGCAATGACAGGGTCATCAGTCCTCCCAAGTTGTCATTAGACGGCCTTGCAATGACAGGGTCATCAGTCCTCTCAAGTTGTCATTACACGGCCTTACAATGATAGGGTCTTCAGTCCTCCCAAGTTGTCATTACACGGCCTTGCAATGACAGGGTCTTCAGGCTCCCAAGTTGTCATTACACGGCCTTGCAATGACAGGGTCTTCAGTCCTCCCAAGTTGTCATTACACGGCCTTGCAATGACAGGATCATCAGTCCTCCCGAGTTGTCATTACACGGCCTTACAATGACAGGGTCTTCAGTCCTCCCAAGTTGTCAATAAACGGCCTTGCAATGACAGGATATTCAGTCCTCCCAAGTTGTCATTACACGGCCTTGCAATGACAGGATCTTCAGTCCCCCCAAGTTGTCATTACACGGCCTTGCAATGACAGGATCATCAGTCCTCCCGAGTTGTCATTACACGGCCTTGCAATGACAGGATCATCAGTCCTCCCAAGTTGTCATTACACGGCCTTACAATGACAGGGTCATCAGTCCTCGTAAGTTGTCATTACACGGCCTTGCAATGACAGGGTCATCAGTCCTCCCAAGTTGTCATTACACGGCCTTGCAATGACAGGGTCATCAGTCCTCCCAAGTTGTCATTACACGGCCTTGCAATGACAGGGTCTTCAGGCTCCCAAGTTGTCATTACACGGCCTTGCAATGATAGGGTCATCAGCCCTCCCAAGTTGTCATTACACGGCCTTGCAATGACAGGGTCATCAGTCCTCCCAAGTTGTCATTACACGGCCTTGCAATGACAGGGTCATCAGTCCTCCCAAGTTGTCAATAAACGGCCTTGCAATGACAGGATATTCAGTCCTCCCAAGTTGTCATTACACGGCCTTGCGATGACAGGGTCTTCAGTCCTCCCAAGTTGTCATTACACGGCCTTGCAATGACAGGGTCTTCAGGCTCCCAAGTTGTCATTACACGGCCTTGCAATGATAGGGTCATCAGTCCTCCCAAGTTGTCATTACACGGCCTTGCAATGACATGGTCATCAGTCCTCGTAAGTTGTCATTACACGACCTGCAATGACATGGTCATCAGTCCTCGTAAGTTGTCATTACACGACCTGCAATGACATGGTCATCAGTCCTCGTAAGTTGTCATTACACGACCTGCAATGACATGGTCATCAGTCCTCCCAAGCTGTCAATAAACGGCCTTGCAATGACAGGGTCTTCAGGCCTCCCAAGTTGTCATTACACGGCCTTACAATGGCAGGGTCATCAGTCCTTCCAAGTTGTCATTACACGGCCTTACAATGACAGAGTCATCAGTCCTCCCAAGTTATCATTACACGCCCTTGCAATGACAGGGTCATCAGTGCTTTATATGATCAATGAACTGACAACTCTGTCATTCCTATGCCATGGTTATTTCTGAAGAGCTCGTCTTGACATCAATACTAGTCGTATATTGTTAATGTTTGACATCTCGAAAGTCTTATACCATGCCACATTCTTTCCATGATGGAATATAAAGTTACCTTCTCTATGCATTAGTTTTACCATATGGAAGCAAAACCAGAGCACTACTTTTCAAAGGGTCTTTGTCTATATATCTTACCATAAGGATTTCCACTTTTCGCATCTCTTTGTGTTTTCAGTTTTGTTTTGTTTTTGTTTGGTTTTTTTTTTTTTTGCGATCATACTGATCTTGCCCTCCAAGGGAAGAATAATGTGCTAATTTGAGATAGAAGGCGGAATATTACACCCAGATGTCACTGTCTCCTGAAATATTCTTTAGCAAAATGGACCTCGGCTAGACGAGTGAACTTCCGGCTGTCAAACAAGAACCTTAAGCGAGTGACCTTCACGGACTCCAGGTCACAACGTTGCCTCCAGTTCTTGATGCTCGTAGGATGCAGATCAAGACAAGGCGACCTTCTGTTTGCTGACATACCGTCTCTATTCTTTATGAGCAGTCGAGTTCGAGCCCCTTATAAGTTTACACCAGTGATCAAATGTAGATATTAAACTGTATGAAAAAAAAAATGACTACGGAGAACACACTACGAGTTAAATCTAGATAGAGGTCTGATAAATCTACTTTCAGGGAATGTACTATTTTTAGAAGCAACTCTTGACAAAGAGATTTTGAAAACCTTCTCACTTTGGGTGATCAAAGTTAACTCTCCCACAGTAACAGCTCACTCTACAGATCTGAATAGAATTTAAGACACGTAGTTGTTCTGGATGCAATATTATATCCTTTCAAAAAAGGTTCCGCGATTATAAATAAAAGTTTATATTAATGGGAAATGCGGCATTTGTAGAGCGTAATTAGTTTGTGATTAAAAAAAAAAAATATATATATATCATAAAGGAAACAAAGAAGGGCCTAATATCCTTTTAAATCTTACACTAAAATCTATGTTGCTTGAGACAATTGTAAAACATACGTTCCCCTCAGGTGGCAGCTCAGATAACAGACTGTCTCCACACGGACAGTACGCTTGTTTGATTCCTAAACACCGTTCGTTTCGAGCCGTTTAGACTTTCTTATCTTTCTGAACAGAACCCGAAGTGTAGTCAGACAAATTTAATGTCACGGCACTCCGGAGTATTGATAGCCTCTTACAAGACCGGAAGTTCCGTGTAAAGGTTTTGTGTGCAGCAAGATGGCGTCCATCTTTACTTGGGATGATACTCCGTGAACCGTGGTTCATTGAGTAAAGAAAAGGGTTATTTGACCGCGCTAATAAAAAAAAACTTTGGTTGCACTAGAATTTAAGATAAAGTTGTGTGACATAAACGATTTTATGTTATATATATATATATATATATAATTATATTTTTTTTCCTGTTACAATTTTTTTTTTTTAATTTTCCTTTTTTCTTTTTTTTTCGCATCAACGTAATTTACTCGGAAGTAACTTGGATAGACATTTTCCTAGTTCATTTAAAGAGATAAAAATGATTGAGATGAAAAGGACTCAGTGCACGTAGAAAATTGTAGAGTTATGTACATATCGACTAAGAAAACTTGGTCGTATCTATATTGAAACAACGTTACTCGTTTTAACAGAAATAAAATGTTCATGATGCTGAGAGGACAAATTTTCTTGCTCAATTTGATATACATTTCATTTAAAAGAAACCCAACTCGTGTTGAAAATTAGCGTCTTTCCTCTAGGTCTAGAAGTATTAAGTAATATTGTTACAGAATCGCAAAGATTTAGCCAATTTTTTATTTTTATTTTTTGATTAACTGAGTATTTCTGACAGCCAAAGCGTCGGATTATGCTCGACCAACTTGTGCGATTTTAACTCTAGTATTTGAGCTGATCGACTGAAGAAGGAGATAGTGGATAATTATATTTGTGTTATATCTATCCTTTTCTCTCTCCATCTCTCTCCCTTTCTCTCTCTTCCTCTCTCTTTCTACCTGTCTCTCCCTCTCTCTCTCTCTCTCTCTCTCTCTCTCTCTCTCTCTCTCTCTCTCTCTCTCTCTCTCTCTCTCTCTCCCTCTCTCTCTCTCTCAGTCTAATGCAACCATTTTGACCTTTCACCTAGGACGGGTACAAGGGAGTTAAATCCGAATAACACCTGAAAAACGTCCGAATTCCTCCAAGCGGAAATAAAATTCGCTCCCATTTTTTACTTCCCGAGGAATGGCTTTTCCACATAAAACTGGCTAGCTTTCTATTACCTTCACTGTAGGTGTGGCGTGACCCTCCTGATCTTGGTCTGATTTATCACCGGCAGGAGCTGTGTTCAGCTATTTCCATGATTGATGTACATTGTGGAAACGATTAGTAGTTGCTGGACATAGCAAGGTTTAGCTTGAATGTGTTCCTACTTGGCTCATAAGTGAAGAATGTGAGATGGGAGGAAGGAAGGATAGAGGTTTTTCAAGTGGGAGGCAGATAGATAGGCAGAAAGATATAATTATATTCAGAGAGAGAGCGAGAGAGAGAGAGAGAGAGAGAGAGAGAGAGAGAGAGAGAGAGAGAGAGAGAGAGAGTGAGAGAGAGTGATATAATGATACATTTTTTACCTGTGGCTCAACTGAGGTGTCGGCGACACTCTCGACGGAGGGGAGCCGTGTTGTCTTGTGAACGGATTGCTTTAGAGTTTCTGGCCGGTTCCGAGCCGGTTCTGAGTCATTTCTGAGCCGGCGTCGAAGGAAAAGATGTCCAGTAAAGGAAAATGCTTGGATGAAAGGGAGATCAGCATATCTGATTCCGAGCCGGTTCTGAGTCGGTTCTATGTCGGTTCTGAGCCGGTTTTAAGTCGGTTCTGAGCCGGCGTCGAAAGAAAAGATGTCCAGTAAAGAAAAATACTTGGCGAAAAGGGAGATCAGCATATCTAGATCCGAGCCGGTTCTGAGCAGGTTCTATGTCGGTTCTGAGCCGGTTTTGAGCCGGTTTTGAGTCGGTTTTGAGCCTGTGTTCAAGGAAAAGATGTCCAGGAAGGGAAAAATGCTGGCGAAAAGAGTGACTGGCATAGCTGCTAGCTTCATGGTCTGCTACACGTCAAGCACAGCTATGATCGTATCTAGGACATTCTGCCTATTTTTTTCCCGCCATGGACGCTACCAGAATATATTTTATATTGGATATATGTCTGAAGCTGTTGTGCCGTCTAGTAGTGCCAGGGTTAATGGACTCATTTACTCTAGGATGAGATTGAGATTTAGAAAGAAATGCATTCCGTGAAATGTACCGTCTTGAAAATTAAAAAAAAAACCGAGATCTGGAGTTTTCAGGTATTGCAGCTACCTTGTTGCAGAGTAAAAAGTCAAACTGGTAAAACCTTTTATAAAGGAAGTATTAATAACGTATTTATAATATTTATGCCATACAAGTTTCTGGGAAAAAATCCAATCAGATGGTATGTGAAAATAGAATTATTAAAAAACGTATTTTTGAAAACAATGAGCTTTGAAAACTGTTTTAATAGAAGTTTTTTTATCAGTGAAAAAACCTGTTTCGTGCCTTTCAAATAGGGTGATGACACATGAAACACAAATATAGTTATCTTTTATCTCTTACTTCAGTCGATGAGCTGAAATGTTAGGGCTGAAAATCGTGCGAGTTTATTCATCATAATCCGACGATTTTGCTGCTAGAAATATGAGGTTATCTAGAAATATTAAATAAAAAGCGTTAATTCTTTGAGATTCTATAACGATAATCTTCTAGAGCTATAGTGGAGGTGTGAGAAATCAACGCGAGCTTAATAATTGGAATTTCCCAGCCCAGACTAAAAATAAATCAGAGGTAATATTATAGAACCTAGAAATATACATTGGATTTACAAGTAGGAAGATTCAGCTGGATTGTCCATACTACATTACTACTAGAAGACTAAGCCTATTTTTACCATCTTCTCAACTAAATTCCAATTAGATTTTTAGAATCTCGCATTTGGATTAATTGAAAATGCATTTTGAGGAACAAAGAAGAAGCTAATCGACAACACTCGTTAGACTTTAGATTTTCATATTTATTTTTATAAAGATGTTTTATACTTTAATGTTTACTGGCAGTACACTCTTAGCAGACTAATAAATAACTTTTAATCTAGTCTGTTCCTTCTACAAGATAAATCGTGAAAGTACTGAAGACCATTCTCCAAAACTCGTTCTTGCTGGGATGGTCTTATCTGGACTATTTTTCTTACTGTGTATCAACTTTATAAAAATGTTTTGTGATTACCAGAATTTGATCAAATTCACTAAGAATATGTGTGATTGTTATTTGTGAAATTTGAGGCTACAGCAAGATAGAAAAACATGTTAATGAGCCGTAGGATTTTCACAGCGAGCTAGAGAAAAACTAACATTATTCGAATCTGTCCAATTCTTGTCTCAGCACACGAGTGTTACTTCGCACAATAGCTTTGTTGTCCTTGACTGAACACCAGAGAGATCCTAGCGGCTCCCATCTCACCTCGAACATATTTCAAGACTCTCTGGCCAGAGAATAAATTAATGACAAAAATATAACCTTCAACTTTTTCACTAACTTCGCTGGGACCAGATGCAAAACGAGAAATGTAGGGATTCTTGATTTGAACCCTGTGATGAACATATGGTGAGTCGTTAAATGTCCTCACGAGGTAGAACTAAAAATGAAATTGATGAAGCATAACTGTGTCAACTGCACCCATTGTACAAGGAAATATGCATGGAATCAATATAGCTGTTAAAAAGTTAATCTGAAATCAAACTGCTCAATATGAGAGAAGAAAATTAATAATGCACGGATTTGAAATATCAAGCTCTCAGAAATATTGTGAACCGATTCTTTTTTTCTGTAAAATAAATGCAGGTGCAAAGCATAAAATGAAGGGGAAAAATCTGGTTGACTTGAATAGTTCTTAAATTATATAGCTTCTGCATAACACATAACCAAATTGTTTTTTGTATTTTTTTTAATAATGTCTGCCAATTTGAACAAGAAAAATTTTCCCCTAAGCATCATGAGCAATTTATTTCTGTGAAGATAAGTAACTTTGTTTCAATGTAGATACAACCAAGAAATCCTAGTCGATATGTACATAACTCTAAAATTTTCTATGTGCGATGAGTCTCTGTATAGTTTAATCTTTTTAAATATATGAAGAAAATGTCTATGACACTTGTTTAATTCTGAGTAAATTACGATAACGCAAAAAAAAAAATAGTTATCAAAATTTAATGTAAATAAAATAAAAACGTTTATATCATATAACTTAATCTTAAATTGCAGTGCAATCGTAATGTTTTTTATTTTTATTTTTTTTTTTTTTTTTTTTTTTTTGAATTGGTGCGGTCAAATATCCCTCTTGTTTACTGAATAAAAACGGTTCACGGAGTATCATCCCAAGTAATGGTGGACGCCATCTTGCTGCACACAAAACCTTTACACGGAACTTCCGGTCTTGTAAGTGGCTATCAATACTCCGGAGTGCCGTGACATTAAATTTGTCTGACTACACTTCGGGTTCTGTTCAGAAAGATAAGAAAGTCTAAACGGCTCGAAACGAACGGTGTTTAGGAATCAAACAAGCGTACTGTCCGTGTGGAGACAGCCTGTTATCTGAGCTGCCACCTGAGGGGAACGTATGTTTCAAAACTGTATATAACAACATAGTGCCTTCTTCGTTTCTGTTACGATTTAAATTTCTGTTTTAATCACAAACTAATTACGCTTTAGAAATGCCGCATTTCACATTAATATAAACATTAATATAAACTTTTATTTATAATCGCGGAATCTTTTTTGAAAGGATATAATATCGCATCCAGAACAACTATGTGACTTAAATTCTATTCAGATCTGTAGAGTGAGCTTTTACGGTAGAAGAGTTAACTTTGAACACCCAAGGTGAGAAGGTTTTCAAACTCGATTTGTCATCTTTGGAGGAGTGATGATCCTGTCATTGCCAGGCCGTATATTGACATCTTGGGAGGACTGATGACCCTGTCATTGCAAGGCCGTATATTGACATCTTGGGAGGACTGATGACCCTGTCATTGCAAGGCCGTGTATTGACATCTTGGGATAACTGATGACCCTGTCATTGCAAGGCCATGTAATGATATCTTGGGTGACGCACGTATCCTTTTGAACTCAAGAAGTGACACTGGATTTCATAGAATTATCGCCCCTCATCATCATGCTTGTTTTGTAGACTTGCCTATGGGTGGAGTTTTTTCAGTCACGTGATTTCTTGGAATAGCCCTTTCACAAACAATTAACCTCACACCTTCTCTGCGTGTCAAAAACCCATGGAATCAGACAAAACTGGAAAGATGAGACCCGATACTCACCCAACAGCGAGGTTGACTTCAGAACCATCCTGAAGACTGTCCCTAAAGATATCAAGACACGTGTTGGGAATCCGCAGACATCGGCGCATGTCTGTGCAGTTGTTACTGCAGACAGTTGGAGACACTAGCTGGACTCGTCGGTGGAGAGTGAAGGACGTAAATTTACATCTAAAGTTTTCTGATTTCGCACATTCCATTGTGGTGTTTAGTCTTGGAAGACTTCAATGAGGACTTTGATTGGCAGGAATCGCTAATTTGCAAGTCCGAATGGAATTATGCAAGTTCTGTTGGGAAAGTGTTTTCTTGTGTTTCATAATATTTTAAGGGACATTAATTTTTTAGCAACCGCTTTGGAAATAACACAACAACAATACACACAAGCACACACGAACACATTATCTCTCTCACTGTCTCCTTCTCTCTCTCTCTCTCTCTCTCTCTCTCTCTCTCTCTCTCTCTCTCTCTCTCTCTCTCTCTCTCTCTCTCTCTCTCTCTCTCTCTCTCTCTCTCTCTCTCTCTCTCTCTCTCTCTCTCTCTCTCTCTCTCTCTCTCTCTCTTTCTCTCTTTCTCACTGTCTGACTTTCTCTTTCTCTCTTGCTTTCCTTTGCGTCTCCATTGCTTTCAAACCCAGAAATAAGTGAAGGTTTGCGTGGGAGAAACACGCGCAAACAAATTAAAAATGGAAACAAAAAATAATAATTTCATCTAAAAAAATCCACAAAAACAATAAATTTTAAAAAATCGAAACAACAAAGAGTTGATAAAGAAGGATCTATATATAATTTATCTCGCGAATATAATAAAAGGTAAATATCTGCAAATTCCGCTTTAAAAAACGGTGGTGACACATTTTGAAGTTGCATATTGGTAAAATTAATCACAATAAAAAAAAAATGTACTTGAAGGATAGGAAATCACAAACGTATCCTTTTAGAAACAGGGGGCGCAAAACTTTTTTCATGACATGGCAATATCAACATATTAGAATAAAAGAAACAGTTGCTTTACAAAAACAAATACAATATTCCATATCTGAATTGCACAGGCAATATAAAGAGCTAAATCTGTTCTTTCCTAATCTATTTAAACATCCTTATAAACGCTAATTGCAAAGCTATAAATTCCCGAAAAAAAATGCCAAGAGGTGCACTGTTTTGTGGGAATTCTCGATCTTTGTACCTACACGGAAACGAATGTATTAAAGAAATCTATAAATAGATTTGGGTTTTTCACACAAAAATTGTCCAATTATTTTTCTAGTATTCGGTATTCACCTTAAGTCAAGATCGTCTCCAAAAATTATTTGACATCATCATAAACCGCCCGTATAAAAAAGATCATAAAGATGACCAAGATTAGTGTCTCATCTAGGTTACTTTTGTAAGGAATGAAAAAAAAAGATCTATTTACAGCATCATGTAATAACCATCGAGCAATTCAGCTATACAAAGTAACAAATAATCAGATTTTTTATGTCTAAATTTTCTTTGTAGATAAATATGTACAAAGCAAACAAAGAAAATCACGACAAAAGTAGAACTTTCAAGGCCATGTTGATCAAAGAAACTATACAGGACGCCACAAGAAGTGGATTTGGCAGGATTTATACAATAAATAGCAGATTTTCAAGGACGTATAGTGGAGTAAAAAGTTTATATTTTCAACGACTTTCGGTTTCTTGTAGAGAAATCTCCAATATCTTCCGATTATTGTTAGTTTTGGGCGAAATCTCCAATATTTTCCGATTATTGTTAGTTTTGTGCGGAGGGAAGTGACGGTTAGTTCAATACTTGGATATAAACGACGGCGCGTAGAAACAACAGTCGAGAGCAGTTATATCACGAAATTAGATTATTTACAATCTTTATATATATATATATATATATATATATATATATATATATATATATATATATATATCAGGCGATTTTGTCTGCCTATAATATCGATCTTTCCATCTTTTTTCCTCTCTTTTCGCTCCCCTCTCTCTCTCTCTCTCTCTCTCTCTCTCTCTCTCTCTCTCTCTCTCTCTCTCTATCTATCTATCTATCTATCTATCTATCTCTCCCCCCCCCCCCTTTTTCTCTCTCTCATATACCGATGGACTGTAAAAGCACCACAGGCGAGACTCGAAAACCGAATAGCTGAACCTTCCAGCAGTTTTTTTTTTGCTTCCCTCACAGTGCCATCGAGGCCAAATCCAGCCCACTTCTAGCAATTCTCTTCTCACCATTTCTTTGTCTGCCCTCTATAATGCTATACCGTAAAGGTATTTAGTATGTTTCAAGAAATATAATATTGTTTTTCTTCTTGTTGATATAAAAAGCACCAGTTTGCTCTTAGGACCTCATAGTAGACAATATTACGGTAAGTTCGCTGACTTTAACATTGCCAGCTGGACGTCCGGAATGCTTTTTGGTTTGGACTGTGAACTGGCCCGGCTCGGACCTCTGTCTGCTGCTGTCCGCTCCACATCTTCCACTGTGTCCGGCAGACGCTGACCAACAGTCTCTGGCAGCAGTAGGATGACCATGGCACCTGGGGAGGAGGGGGTGGGGGGAGGGGTTGATGGTCAGTTGTTGGGAAACCTAAGTTGAGCTTGGTCTTTGTAGCGGTGAAATGAGAGAGTGGTAGAATAAAAGGTGATGAATACAAGGAGGAGGAGGAGGAGGAGAACAAGAACAAGAACAAGAACAAGAACAAGAAAAAAAAAGTACAAGAACAAGAAACAAAAAGAAAAAAAAATTACCAGTAAATGCTGTCACAGCAAATATCAAAGGAGGTAACTGGTCAAAGGCAACGTGTCTCTGGAAATGAAATAAACATATGATAACAGCTCACAAGAATTGAATCAAAACACTTTTTGAAAATCGACGTAATTGAAACGCCATGGTAAGATACGTTATTTTTTTTCTTATGAAACAATTTTTTTTTATTCTGGAGGAGAATTTTTGAAAACCACGTCTAGATATAATGAGAGATTGATTCATTCATTGATTAGTTTATTGACATTTGGATTGATTTCACTATTGAGTTGATAGTTATGTCATAGATCAATTTTTTAACAATATTTTGTTGATTCATCTATTGGTTGATCTTTAGACTATTGATTAATGATTGATTAATTAACTGGTTGTATTTGGTTAAACAAAGACAATTAATTATAACAACATTTGACTTTGTCTCAATCCTATAGAAAATAAGTTCATAAATCAATGCTCAAGGCTTTTTGTCTCTAAGCTTTAGGGCCAAGCATTTCTGGGATAAAAATAAAGTTTGAGAACCGTTGTAAGTGGGGCTAAAAGAGTGTTCTAGTTTCTACAGTGAGGTTTAAAACCTTTGGACCTGGGCCAGTACATGACTTACCAGAGCAGAGATTTGGGGCGCAATAGCCGAGCCAATTCTCCCCACTAGAGTGCAGACCCCCACCCCCATGTTCCTGGGGAGGATAACATACGACATGTGGAACACACAGCTGGCAAAACTGGGGAGACATCAAATTCTCTAAAAACAGAGGCTTGGACAGTTACTGACATTTTGACTTTATACCACCTAGTTTGGTTTGATTGTTTGTTTGTTTTTGTTGTTGTTGTTTTTTTTTTTTTTTGTTGTTTTTTTTTTTGAAATTTTAAGTTTGAAAACGGTCCCAGGTTTTAAAGCAAAGGGGCTTTGTGGAAAAATAGACTGAGATTTGGATCTGTCCGTTATCAACACTGCCTTGGATCTGTCCGTTATCAACACTGCCTTGGATCTGTCCGTTATCAACACTGCCTTGGATCTGTCCGTTATCAACACTGCCTTGGATCTGTCCGTTATCAACACTGCCTTGGATCTGTCCGTTATCAACACTGCCTTGCATCATGACTCATAAGGTTATTTGAGGCAATTTTGCGTTACAAAAACATTTGAGTGTCGGAGAAAGGAAAGTCTAGTTTTGATTTGGGACTTTTCTCCAAACGACGCGTTTATCCTGAAAGCCCATCCAACTCATTTTAAGAGCATTGCAGAAACAGTTCCTCTGTCCATCTTGCAATGAATGTAACAAGCATCTCTTTTTAAAGACAAGGTGACGAGGTTATGAAGCACCGAACATGAGGTTAGACTGGTACCGAACTGGCAACCCCTCAATCCTTGATCCAGACCCCTGCTACGCACTTGCTTGCATACTGAGCGCCAAACCCAGAAGACTGCTCTAATTATCAACTTTTTTTATTCGGTAGAGTTGAAATACGGCCCTGTTATTTACTATCCGTTTCTCGGTTGTTGTTGTTTTTTTTAGTTTAAAAGCTTTTCTCCCCGTTATAGTCATTGGTTTAAATGAAAAGCTCCACCAGTAGGTCTCCATTGTTTAGTGTTTTTTAAGTATCAGTCAGAACTTTTCTTTTACTTTCCCCCCTGCGGGATCTAAGAGAGGCAACTCTGGACAGTGGCTACTAGAGGTCAAGCTTAGTCCGCTTTGTATCAATCAAAACCTTTGGAATAATATTACAGTGCTCAAGGCTTCTTACAAGTATAACTTAAAGGTAAAGATACATTAACAAGAGGAAGCAGAACACAACGACGCCGGCCTGTCGAAGCTCAAAGTTTAAATGATCCTCAGTGCTGGTGAAAAGTTTAATTCAGTCAAACATTATCGCTCTTCGGGTGTGCATCACCTTTGCAATACGCTCTTATTTTTTCCCCTTTAAGCGCAAAAATAACCATAACTGGCGCTTGCTGTGGGAGATTTATCTTGAATTTTAGTATTTTGCTTTCAGTTATGAAGTTCTTTTTAGATAGCGGTAAGTTGTCTGTTTTTTCTTATTTTTCTTTTGGTCCAAACTTTGTTATCGTCGATCTACGGGGGGTCTGACCTGACGATGGTAGGGAACAGTTCTGCAGTGAAAGCGTCCGAGGCGCAGAAGCAGGCTGCCATAGAGAAGCGTCCCATAACGGAAAAGATCGTGATAAAAATATCATTTGTACCTGAAAAATTAAATAAAAAGCGTTACGCAACAATTAAAAAAAAAAAGAAAGAAAAAAGTTAAGAAATAAAAAAAAAATTATCCACTAAATTATAACTTTGTTCTTTTTTTTTGTCTTGAAAATCCCAAAGTTTTAACATCGTTAAAGTTTGCATTTTCCACGTGAATATGGAAATAAAAAATTTTTGGCTGTACCAATTGTTGCCAAGTATTGAAACCCTTGAGCCAACTGCGAGTGTAAGTTTTGAGAAGAAAGACGTTCGATGAGCAACACAACAGAAGCGTCACAACGTTTAGGGCCATGTAAGTTTTCCCCAAGCTAGATGTAAGGCAGAGGTAGCAAGATCTTCGGACATTCTTAGAAAATATCATAAGTGACGATATAGTTATAATGACACGCCTCCAACCAACTGGGAGATGCAAAATACAATTATTTTTACTGATTTGTTTTGTGACTGTCATATTATTGTACATCAAACAGCACTTCTGACCAACAGGGAGATGCAAAATACAATTATTTTCACTGAGTTGTTTTGTGACTGCCTTATATTATTTACATCAAACCACACTTCTGACCAAGTGGGAGATGCAAAATACAATTATTTTTACTGAGTTGTTTTGTGAATGCCTTATATTATTTTACATCAAATCACAATTTTGACCAAGTGGGAGATGCAAAATACAATTATTTTTACTGAGTTGTTTTGTGACTGCCTTATATTATTTACATCAAACCACACTTCTGACCAAGTGGGAGATGCAAAATACAATTATTTTTACTGAGTTGTTTTGTGAATGCCTTATATTATTTACATCAAACAGCACTTCTGACCAAATGGGAGATACTAAATACAATTATTTTTACTGAGTTGTTTTGTGACTGCTTTATATTATTTTACATCAAACCACACCTCCAACCAAGTGGGAGATGCAAAGATATAAGTATTGAGTTACCAGCCACTAGTCATCTTTACCAGTTAAATACAATTATGTTTACTGAGTTTTTTCGTCCTCAAGTTCAAGTTTCTGACTGTCATATTATTTTTGTATCAAGATTATTTCTACATCCTAACTTTTTTTGGAGGTCTATAAGAAATCCACAGAGTAAACTTGATGTGATTCTTTCACCTGCGCCAGGTGAGCCGTGAGTCGAACAAACCTCCTGATCTTGGAATACAGCCAGAAATCAAACAACATAGTGCCCCTGACAGAAGGCAGGCAAACAGGGTTCTTTTCCTTCCAAACCTGTGGACACAGGAAAACATGGATCATGGTCGATGTGAAGCGGTTTGCTTGTATCAGGTGATCTTCAGAACTTTGACTTATGGAGTCTAGTCATCCAAGATTGTGAAAAAATATAAATGTACCATTTCTATGTCCGGAGATATTATTTTGTATTTTTACATGATAACGCACGTTTAAAATATCTTTAAATAGATTGGGATATTTACAAAACTGCCGATTTCTTCTTCTTCTTCTTCTTCTTCTTCTTCTTCTTCTTCTTCTTCTTCTTCTTCTTCTTCTTCTTCTTCTTCTTCTTCTTCTTCTTCTTCTTCTTCTTCTTCTTCTTCTTCTTCTTCTTCTTCTTCTTCTTCTTCTTCTTCTTCTTGCGTTCTTTAAACCAGATCGCGTCATGGCGACGATACATTTGATGCTGGTAGTGGAGAAAACAATGATAAAAATTATAACGACAAAAACAGTGCAGTTCAAGTCAAGGTTTTCTTCTACCGGGTGCCAGTCAACCACTGACGCCAGCACTATGCGCTGTACCTCACAACAACAAAGGCACCCGCCCCGTAGGCGACAGTTTCCGTTATGGATCCGAGGAAAAAGTTGAGGTATCTGTCACCAGCCAGCTCTGCGTTGTTGTACGTCATGCCGAAGTAGCCAGTGTTGACACCGAATCTGGTGAAAAATAGGCACGGAACTGTGACGTTGCTTGTGGTTCTAAACAAGCTGAGAACAATAGGAGATGGGACTTTACTATCTCATAGTTGCTGCGATTCTTTTATATATGCCGTTATGTTAATCTAGATCTACATGGCCGACTCTAACATAAGGCTAGTGAAATGTCGTGCTGGCAAAGAGCTGACATTGTCAAACAATTTGGTGAGACTGGCGAGAAAAGATTAACGAATTTTTTTTTTCTAACAATACTTTACTGCCACAGTGAGCCGTGTGCAGTCGATACAGAGGACAAGTTGACGTCAAACTGTTTGTATTGTTTGTTTTAGTGGCTATGTGATATAGCCCGTCCGCAAAGTGGTGGTCTCAGGTATTTTTTTGTTTTGTTTTGATTTTTTTTTTTTGTGTTTTGGTTTGGTTTTTTTTTTTTCTTTTTTTTTTGGCATGTCATACTTTGGGCAGGGAGGAACTGAAAGTTTTGGCCTTGAACTCACCTACCGTCGATGTGGGACTCGGACTCGAACAGAAAGTCCTCCAGGATCTATCAGGGTCACAACCCCGGAAAAGATCCATAAAATTGATTTAAATATTTTTGTTCGCATCCAAATCCAATAACATACTACAGAATCTAGCTTCACTGTGTTAGGAGAAACTACTGAAGAAATATAAAAACAAAACTTTTCTCACAGCACTACGCTCAGACAAACAGTGCGTCGAAACATCTGCGGCGTCCTGACCAGAGCTAGGTAGGAGCTGTGGTGCTTCTCGCAGTGGACCTTGTACTCAGCCAACACCGAATGGTCATCTCCAGCCAGAGGACTGGCGATCTTGTTGAAGGCGGCCACTCGTTCAACAGTCTCGCTAGCTCGCTGAGTCTTGCCCTTGGCCAGCAGCCAGCGGAGAGACTCATTCACAGACCTACGATTAGAAATTCGAAAAAAAATAATAAAAATCTATGATTTTACCGATGCTAATACATGGATGTGGTTTCATACCTTACCAAACTGTTCACAAAGAGTTTAAACTTTGCGGACAAGACTATGTTCTTTGAGTGGAAAGGCAATGCGTGCCAAAACATCTATACATTGATGATTCTAATCGCACATCTTTATAGTAATAGTAGCAGTTGTAGCAGCAGCAACAGCAGCAGCAGCAGTAGAAGAAGAAGTAGTAGTAGTAGTAGTAGTAGTAGTAGTAGTAGTAGTAGTAGTAGTAGTAGTAGTAGTAGTAGTAGTAGTAGTAGTAGTAGTAGTAGTAGTAGTAGTAGTAGTAGTAGTAGTAGTAGTAGTAGTAGTAGTAGTAGTAGTAGTAGTAGTAGTAGTAGTAGTAGTGGTAGTAGTAGCAGTAGTGATGGTGGTGATGGTGGTGATGGTGAAGAAGAAGAAGAAGAAGAAGAAGAAGAAAAAGAAGAAGAAGAAGAAGAAGAAGAAGAAGAAGAAGAAGAAGAAGAAGAAGAAGAAGAAGAAGAAGAAGACGAAGAAGAAGAAGAAGAAGAAGAAGAAGAAGAAGGTGTAGTATCAAGTAGAACCAGTAGTCCTGATGAGAGAAGAAGAAGAAGAAGAAGAAGAAGAAGAAGAAGAAGAAGAAGAAGAAGAAGAAGAAGAAGAAGAAGAAGAAGAAGAAGAAGAAGAAGAAGAAGAAGAAGAAGAAGAAGAAGAAGAAGAAGAAGAAGAGAAGAAGAAGAAGAAGAAGAAGAAGAAGAAGAAGAAGAAGAAGAAGAAGAAGAAGAAGAAGAAGAAGAAGAAGAAGAAGAAGAAGAAGAAGAAGAAGAAGAAGAAGAAGAAGAAGAAGAAGAAGAAGAAGAAGAAGAAGAAGAAGAAGAAGAAGAAGAAGAAGAAGAAGAAGAAGAAGAAGAAGAAGAAGAAGAAGAAGAAGAAGAAGAAGAAGAAGAAGAAGAAGAAGAAGAAGAAGAAGAAGAAGAAGAAGAAGAAGAAGAAGAAGAAAAAGAAGAAGAAGAAGAAGAAGAAGAAGAAGATGAAGAAGAAGAAGAAGAAGAAGAAGAAGGTGTAGTATCAAGTAGAACCAGTAGTCCTGATGAGGTAAAGGTAGTTGTAGCTGTATTAAACCATTTGTGTGCATACCAGAAATCAACAGTATAACAGTATCATCTCGAAACATTAATATTCGGGCCAGGAACGATATTTTTCTTGTCTCACACAATCAGAAAATAATATTATCAGTATAGCCATAAGCGGAAACAGCTTGAGTAAAAACAGATTTCGTATTTGATCAACCCAACTCGAGTGCCACTCTCCTTCCTTTCATGTGAGTGGCTGAGAGATAAGTCTACAGCCAACCTATCTCGACGCTATTTTCATTATCACTTTATCCGATTGACCGGGAGTGTTAAAAAGGAGATCAATTAGCGACAGAGGTTCATTCACGTGTTAAAATCTGGCGAAAGCATCTCTATAGAATGATAGTCCTCGGCCAGTGTGAAGCTACAGTTATAAAACATGCCTTTACCAATTGGGTGTCGAGTTTCTACGGCTTCTTTATTATTGGAAGTTCTAAATCTGAAACATGCTGTTGTAGTGGTGAGAAAACCTGATTTAATGAGTTCGGAAATTTTAAAGAACAGCACTTTTTAAGGCGGGAGGGGAGGGGGGAGAGAGAGAGAGAGAGAGAGAGAGAGAGAGAGAGAGAGAGAGAGAGAGAGAGAGAGAGAGAGAGAGAGACAGAGAGAGACAGAGAGAGGTTTTTATATTTTTACTGGGGTTTTTTTTACCGATTAGTTTTATTGAAGCTGTATAGATCCGGAAATATGGCGAATGTCCACTAACGCTAGATCTTTTTTTTTTTTTTTTTTTTATTTTTTTCATAACGATCTTTACATAAATATGCGATTGAAGACCAAATTATATCATGAAATGTATGCTTCGCGATAATAAGCTATAAGGTGAGGCCAAACATTAGGATGGCCCCTACCGAGCTGTTGATTTCCACAATAGATTTACACTGGATTTCTAAGTAGCCGGGTCTAGCCAGAATGGTGTGAAACACATCGCCTTTATTGTTCTGAAATTAGTGAAAATCACTAGTCACAACACGTTTCTTCTCTGAGTTTTTTTTTCTGTAAAAGCCGCCATTTTTCCTGCTAACGCTTCATGATGGGGCTATAATCATTTTGTAAAACGATTCATCATTAAATCTTTTTAAATTCGCTTGACAAGCATAGTTTTCGCTTGACAAGGATAGTTTTCGCTTGACACAAGGATAGTTTTCGTTTGACAAGGATAGTTTTCGCTTGACACAAGGATAGTTTTCGCTTGACACAAGGATAGTTTTCGCTTGACAAGCATAGTTTTCGCTAGACACAAGGATAGTTTTCGCTTGACACAAGGATAGTTTTCGCTTGACACAAGGATAGTTTTCGTTTGACACAAGGATAGTTTTCGCTTGACACAAGGATAGTTTTCGTTTGACACAAGGATAGTTTTCGCTTGACACAAGGATAGTTTTCGCTTGACAAGGATTGTTTTCGCTTGACACAAGGGTAGTTTTCGCTTGACACAAGGATAGTTTTCGCTTGATAAGAATAGTTTTCGCTTGACAAGGATAGCTTTCGCTTGACAAGGATAGTTTTCGTTTGACACAAGGATAGTTTTCGCTTCACAAGGACAGTTTTCGTTTGACACAAGGATAGTTTTCGCTTGACAAGGATAGTTTTCGTTTGACACAAGGATAGTTTTCGTTTGACACAAGGATAGTTTTCGCTTGACAGCGGTAGTTTTCGCTCGCATCAATTAGCCTTGCTTTGAAAGTTGGAAGAATAAAAAAATCTTGAAGGATTCTTTTCTGACGTTAAATAATATCAATCCATTTTTTAGGTATAGATAATTATATCAACATCCACCGAGATTTATCACGTACGACTTTGTAACTCGATGATAAAAAAGGCGAGCATCCACGTGACCTTTTGTGACAAATAGGGCGTGACTATTATACCTGGTGCATAAACTGATGTCGCCGGCCTGTTTATCAATCGATCAATCCCTACCTCGAACATTCTATTATTAGAATCGTATCATGCGGACAGTTATAGAAACCTAGGCCTCAGTTTTTTGTCTGACTATTTTCATGTCATTTGAAAAAGTAAATGTCCAAAGAAACATCTGTGTGCAGTGGTCATCGGAAGGTCACCAGCTGTTACCGTGTAAATTTCACTTGTGTTTGTAACTGATACAGTACTTAGACATAAATATGGTATGAATACGGTATGAACAGATACAAGGATACAAACTTTATTTAGCACAAAGTGCAGAGGGTTCAGAAAGGTGTGATTGTAGAAGTATCTTTCAGCGATCTTTATTACCCTTGACTTATAAATGTAGCGTGATAGTCACGAAAATATATTGAGATAGAGAGAGACAGACAGACAGACAGAGACACAGAGATACAGAGAGAGAGGGAGGAAGAGTCAGAGCAAGAAGTAGAGAGAAAGGGAGAGACAGATAGAGAAAAGAGACAGAGTGAAGGAGAGAGAGAAAGAGAGAGACATAGACAGACAGAGACAGACAGAGAGAGAGAAAGAGAGAGAGAGATTGAGAGAAAGAGAGAGAGAGATAGAGAGATAGAGCAAAAAGTAGAACGGAAGTAAGAGACAGATTAAAGAAGAGGCAGAGCGAGAGAAATATATAGAAAGAGAGAGAAAGAGAGAGAGAGAGAGAGAGAGAGAGAGAGAGAGAGAGAGAGAAAGAGAGAGAGGCAGAGCAAGAAGTAGAGAGAAAGGGAGAGATAGACAGAAGAAATCGAGATAACGAGAGTGAGAGAGAGAGAGAGAGGGAGAGAAAGAGAGAGAAAGAGAGAGAGAGAACGAAAGAGAGAACGAGAGAGAGAGAGAAAGAGAGAGAGAGAGAGAGAGAGCGAAAGAGAGAACGAGAGAGAGAAAGAGAGAGAGAGAGAGAGAGAGAGAGAGAGAGAGAGAGAGAGAGATCAAAGCATATCTATAACCTCAGTAATAACTGAGTTTCATTTTTTCCTTTACACCAAGGTCGCGTTTTCGCGTAAATGATCAAGATTGTGACGTGTTTAGTTTTTTTTTCCTGACTTTATCACATTATATTGATAAGTCAAGAGAGAGAGAGAGAGAGAGAGAGAGAGAGAGAGAGAGAGAGAGAGAGAGAGGGAGGGAGAGAGAGTTTTCGCGTTTATGGTCAAGCCGGTGACGTGCTTAGTTTTTTTCATGACTTATCACGTTATATTGATAAGTCAAGAGCAATAAAGATATGAAGATAGGGTATTTAATTTTGTTAGTTCCACCTAAATCATCTCGCTTCTTTAGATGAAAACATTTTTAATAAGAAAAGTTGACTAATTTCCCAAAACCCTCATCTATTTACAGGCTTTTTTGAAAACATCCATTATCATGTAGATTTAAATAACTGCGCGACTAAGAATTCCCGCAAAGCAGTGCACTTTTATGCACTTAATGCGAAAATTCAAGCTTTCTAATAAGCGTTTAAAAGGACCTCAAAACAGATTGGGGAAAATTAGTCGATTTCCTTTATTGTCCACATAACGTTATCATTTACCATATCAAATACGTCGCTAGGGAGGCACTCCTCAAATCAGCCTATCTTCTACTATTTTCGCCACTCACCACAGAGATATAGCGTTAAGCGCTGTAGGCACGAGCAGTGCCAGCTGTATGATCCTCCAGTCCTGGACGAACCAGGCCACTGCAGACAGATACAGACAGCCCAGACCCCAGACAAACTGGATGACGCAGCCGGCGAGACCTCGGTGATGGACCGGAAACAGTTCGATAGCCATCACGAAAGATGCGGACTGAAGACCCTGCAAACAGGAGAAATGGGGAAATTAAGTAAACAGGAGAAATGGGGAAATTAAGTAAACAGGAGAAATGGGGAAATTAAGTAAACAGGAGAAATGGGGAAATTAAGTAAACAGGAGAAATGGGGAAATTAAGTAAACAGGAGAAATGGGGAAATTAAGTAAACAGGAGAAATGGGGAAATTAAGTAAAGAGGAACCCGATGAAAAGTGGTTTTTAACATTAACGTAATACGTAACACAAAATTCAAAATAATATTTTAGTAATCATAATTGAGCCGGGTCCAATTTTGAATTTGTTGCTGTTGTTGTTGTTGTTGTTGTTGTTGTTGTTGTTCTTCTTCTTCTTCTTCTTCTTCTTCTTCTTCTTCTTCTTCTTCTTCTTCTTCTTCTTCTTCTTCTTCTTCTTCTTCTTCTTCTTCTTCTTCTTCTTCTTCTTCTTCTTCTTCTTCTTCTTCTTCTTCTTCTTCTTCTTCTTCTTCTTCTTCTTCTTCTTCTTCTTCTTCTTCTTCTTCTTCTTCTTCTTCTTCTTCTTCTTCTTCTTCTTCTTCTTCTTCTTCTTCTTCTTCTTCTTCTTCTTCTTCTTCTTCTTCTTCTTCTTCTTCTTCTTCTTCTTGCTTTTGTTGAATAAAGACTGCGTAAAGTGAATAGTCGTAACTTTGTCCAAGGGATACCCAAGAATTCACTTTGACCTTTTCGAATCCTCACAAAACCTCTAAAAGTTCGATCATTTCTTTTCTTACTTGTACTTTCTGTCCCCTTTTTTTCACAGAGAAATCCTTAACTCTGCTACTCAGTACCTTTAGATAATTCTCAGAGAAAGGCTTAGGGGTAAGAATACAGATCTGAATACTTGTAAAGTCTGGTGAAAAAATCTTTAGGACACATTTCCTAAAGTGCGCTTAATGAATTAGATGGAGTATAAATAAGTTGAGTTTCTAGAGATTGACCCTGAAAAAAATTATCAATGGCGTCATTGTCTTCATTGCCACAATTTTACCGGTTCTAATCAAGATTCCAATTTCTCACCTCTTAAGCAGAAGACTTCCTTATGCGTACAAAATGAAATAGAGAAACATACTCCGCAACTTAACTAGCTAGGAATGTTTGAGAGATGCTATGAACTAGCTACTCGGAATATATGAACAATGCTATGAACTAGCTACTCGGAATATATGAACAATGCTATGAACTAGCTACTCGGAATATATGAACAATGCTATGAACTAGCTACTCGGAATATATGAACAATGCTATGAACTAGCTACTCGGAATATATGAACAATGCTATGAACTAGCTACTCGGAATATATGAACAATGCTATGAACTAGCTACTCGGAATATATGAACAATGCTATGAACTAGCTACTCGGAATATATGAACAATGCTATGAACTAGCTACTATGAACTAGCTACTCGGAATATATGAACAATGCTATGAACTAGCTACTCGGAATATATGAACAATGCTATGAACTAGCTACTCGGAATATATGAACAATGCTATGAGCTAGCTAATGGAATACATGAACAATGCTATGAACTAGCTACTCGGAATATATGAACAATGCTATGAACTAGCAATGGAATATATGAACAATGCTATGAACTAGCTAATTTTGGAATATATGAACAATACAGAACTAGCTACTCGGAATATATGAACAATGCTATGAACTAGCTACTCGGAATATATGAACAATGCTATGAACTAGCTACTCGGAATATATGAACAATGCTATGAACTAACTACTATGAACTAGCTACTCGGAATATATGAACGATGCTATGAACTAGCTAGACGGAATATCTGAACTATGCCATGACATGCTGGTACCTGACTCAGCAGGCCCATGACGACCCTCAGAATTGCGAACATGAGGAAGCTGTTGGCGAAGGAGATCCACAGGCCCGTAACGAGGATGAGGTGGAGGGTCAGTAGGATGACAGGTCGTCTGCCCAGGACGTCACTGGCGTAGCCCAGGCTGGCGTTGGCCAGCATCAGACCCAGGTAGTACAGAGAGCTGGCTAGAGCAGTCAGGAAGCGCCTGTCGCACACCAGGTCAAACTGGTGAGTGTGGAAGAGATTTAAAAAATGTTGAAAGAAGTAGAAAGTTTACGTCGAAGATGGGTTTTCAAGACAATGTGAGTAAATGTGTGAAAATGAGAGAGAGAGAGAGAGACAGACAGACAGACAGACAGACAGGCAGACAGACAGACAGACAGACAGACAGACAGAGGTAGAGACAGGGAGAGTGGGAGAGAGAGAGAAAGAGGGAGAGAGAGAGGGAGAAATGGAAAATCAATAATGGAAGATAGAGCAAGTTCAGATCCAACAAAAGGATTAAAATTGGAAAGAAAAAAAAACTCATCCGACTCAACTGGTATTTTTCAAAAGTAGACTATATGAATTTTTATAACTGTGACAATCCTTTGACACCTTGCGATTTAGTCTGTGTATTTTTTTTTTTTTGTGTGTGTGTAAGCGATGTAAAATAAAAAAAAAAAAAATCATGTTTGACCTTACAAGCGGCCGTGAAAAAAAAAAAACTTTTTTGTCGATTCGACCCGCTTGACAGGTGGAACAGAATCGAGAAGACAACTTATCTATCAACTCGGGCGCGTGGTAAATCCTAGTCATCT
>JAWDGP010004779.1:0-75000 GCA_033675545.1 Elysia crispata
TCTAGCTTGTTAGTAGACTTAGTTTAGTGGCGGGAAAGTAGTCTCCGCCCCTCTAGCGGTTTATTCTTTTTTTCTTTAATAATTCGGAAGATACTTTTGTTCTTTCATTCCTGTCCAGCTGGCCAGAGAAGCTTTTCTTCGGTCGGCTTTCGACATACAGTGTACTTTGATCGGGAGATGCTAAATGTAGTTCGTAGATGTAACGATGCCTTCCGTAGATTCTATGATCTCGGTCGGATGATGTTTTAGTTGGGGAAACGGGTTGTGCCGTTCGACGGAGTAGATTTTCCTCGGTCGGCATTGGCCCTTGTTCTAGGGACGAACTGGGAAACCAGGGAAGTCTTTGACCGGGGGCCTTGCCGACTGAGCTTGGACTATAAATTGTAGAGCTCGGAAAGACTCGTAGTCAGTATCTTTTTGGAGTATCTGGAGGCCACGTTGGAAGTGCCAGTAGTATCGTTGGAAATTTAGGGAGAAGTTATTGTGGAGATTATTGAACTATTGTGAAACTTGTGTTGGATTATCATTTGTTTTAATTCTACGTGATTATCACCGTGACTCGGGGTAAGTTGTTGCAAAGCTAAAGTTAGGTGTATTTAGCGCGAGGCCATTGTCCTTGTAAATTTAACAGATTCTAAGTACTATTACTATAAGTATTAATTTCCTCCCTTCAGACATTCATTGACTCAAATGACAGACGACTGATTTTATTATTCCTAGGATGCTATGAATTTCCCTCTCTAAGTATTGTGTTAACCCTTGTCTTTACCTATTAATTATTGATTGTAAGTTATGATCACCTCGTTAAACTGGAGAAGTATTTCCCTAAACTAAGTTTTGTTGCATTGCCAGTACTGTAAGTCTAACTGGCAGATTATGATTATTCTGTATAAGATGTAATCTAGTCTTTGTAATATTACATGTAGTTACTTGAGTATCTATCTTAAGTCTATCGTCTATGCAAGACGGACTTGGCGCGCCCCTTCTCCCAGTTATGGAGAGTAACTGGCCACGGCCTCTTTGAACTGACGCTCTCATGTGAGAGGTCGGGTGATTGCGTCAGTGCTAGGCGTTGGTCACGCTCTCGGTTTCGCGCCAGGGCGATCTTAGATTCATCTTCCCTCTCTAGTCTCTAATTCAGTAATTGTTTACCTGAGACTGGACCAATGGCGAGGTACCACGTGGTATGGTAGGCCAAGCCATGGGCGGTCGCAATTATGTAAATTATAAGATCATACCGATACAGTAGGATTGACCTTGACTGTTACAGTGTTAGATTGAGAACATGAAATTTAATTATGCTTGTTCTGCTAAGTTGAACTTTTACTTAAGGTTAAATAGAATGATTGATGGTTATCTTATTGATTACGTTGTATGTCTAATATTGTGTTTTATTTCTTTTCTTTCTTAGCGTTGGCTGACTATTAGGCATTTTCATTACCGTAGGCATTTTGTTGGGATCATTTCTATTTTGACTATTAGGCATTTTCATTACCGTAGGCATTTTGTTTGGATATTTTCTATTCTGACTATTAGGCATTTTGACTAGTCTAAGGCATTTTTATTAGGTATTTTGACTATTAGGCACTTTGACTACCGGTATAAGGCATTTTCATTAGGACATTTGTTTAGTTCTTAGTATCTTCTGTTCTGACCATTTTATTAGTATCTTCTATTTAGTATTCTGGCCATTGTGTTTTAGTATCTGATATTAGTATAATATCCGCACTTTATCTCGAGTATCTGCTTGGCGCTTATCATTCTGACCATTTGTTAGTACCTTTATTGCCTGATTGCTTGTCGATCATCTTTGTATATTTTGTATTTTAATCTTTGAGAATTCCTTCCAGTCATTGATAATTGAGTATTCGTGGAATAAACATATTATAGGTGATAACTTTAACTTCTTCTCTTTTGTGTTCTTCTTCGTCTGGAGTGTAGCTATTCTGTTCTTGTCAAGTCTCGACACCCACTCGTATTAGTTAGGGAACAGTGGCCTTAGTACTCCACTGATACTCAAGGACCCAAGAGTGTGAACTCTGTAGTATTGCACGGCTGCTAGGCACGCTACCATAACCAGTTAGGGCCTGCAATTACTTAGAGTAGGAAGAAGCACTGAGCTTCTATAGGTAACTAGACTAGTGGGTCCTATTACAGTAGTGACTAAGTAAGTTAAGGGAATATCCACCCAGCTAGGTAGGGTTACATTTGGTGGCAGCGGTGGGATATTTTGAGTATATCCCAAGAGTGGTGTCGAAGTTCAAGTCTTTCCTTTTAGTTGTCTTTCCTTGTTTGGAACACGTACCTCCTCCCTTGTGCTCCTTGTCTTCTAAGTTCTAGTCCCTTGCAATGCCTAGTGGTCAGCCAGCCCCGACTGCTGCAAGTGCAAAGCGAGAGAAGATGATCGTCTACGCACCGAGAGAAATAACGGTTGATAAGTTTTACGGCGATGGAGGAGTCGGGGAAACAACAAGATTCCTCTGTCGCATTGAGAGGGCCTGGGAGTGCCTACACATAGACTCTGACAAGGAGAAAATTTCCTATTTATATGAGAAAGTCGGAGAAGAGGTGGAAAGAGAAATACGGTGCCACCTGGAGGGGAGAGCAGCCACTGCTGACCAGGTCTTGGAGATAATTAAAAGGTGCTACGGGGAGAAAAGAACTCTTCCTGCCCTAAAGAGGGCTTTCTTGAATACCAAGCAGAGAAAGGATGAGGGCGTCCGTGCCTTTTCCCATAGGCTAAAAGAAGCCTTCGATGCCGTGACTTCGCGGCAAAGAGACACCGAGATCGAAACGTCCCCAACCAGTGAACTGCGAGACACTTTCGTGGAGAACCTAAGGGACAAGCAGACAAGGCGGCATTTACGGGGCCAGCTCACCTCGTCGCCAAATGCCACATTCAACGAGATACGCCTCCAAGCACAAAATATAGAGGATGACAACAGTGATTTTGAGGGGGAAGAGGAGGAAAGTTTTGAACTGCGCCAGGTCGCCGCCTCGCGTCCGACAGATGAGGTTACATTAAAGCTACTAACTGAACAGGTAGCTAAACTAACTACCTTACTACAAGAAAAGCAGACTAGCCAATCAGTTACGGAACAACAATCCTCACACGACAGAGCAAGCCGCGCCCCCCACGTGCCCCGTCCCAACCAGAACACACAATCATCAGCAGGGCGGGGCCAACGTAGGATCAGAGCTGCCTGTTATCAGTGTGGCCAATACGGTCATTTCTCCCGTGATTGCCGAGCAAGGTCGGGAAACGAATAAGCCCTGTTCCGCCTAGATTGAATGAAAGGTGGTGCAGGGCAGAGGAGAGGTCCACGTGGCTGCGAGATAATAACAATAGCACCATCGGATTACCTAATGCGAGTGATAGTGGAGAACCAAAGAACGCTATTGGACAATGCCCGGTAACAGATGTCTTGCTCTGGGGCCATGTCAAGGTGAGAAGTCTGTTGGACACGGGTTCCATGGTATCCATCGTTACCCGTGATTTCTTTGAGAACTATGTGCAGCCCAGGGGCTGGGAGCTAAAAAAGGATATTTCACTGAAACTTACAGCCGCTAATGGACTAAGTCTTCCCTATGATGGGTACTTTATTTCAGATGTGACAATATTCGGAACATCAGTGAAGGATAGAGTTTTCCTAGTGCTGAAGGAAGAGCTCAAGCGGCCATCAGAGCCATGCATCATAGGGATGAATATTCTACAAGAAATTTCCCCGTGGAGTGAGATCCTCAACACAGATTCCTCCATTTCTTCACTACCACAGCGTACACAACCTCCACCCGTGGGAAAATACGTCAGAGTGGCTCGAGATTCGTGCATCCCTCCGTCTACGGTATTAGCAGTCAGCGTTACTGGCCCTCACCCGTCTGCTGCAGGTCAGTTTATTGTCGAGCCTCTGCCGGTCTTGATAAAGGGCGCTGTGTTTGCTGTGCCAGTCAGAGTCGAAGCTTGCGCGGGGAGACTGACCACACTGCTTGTGAATGCTGGAGATACCGCAACTGTTTTGAGGCGCAACACTGTTGTCGGCTTGTTATCAAAGGAAGACCCTTGCCTCAACCTTGCCGCGACCAGTTACGGGATCTACGTAACGCTCTCAGACACAGCCGACATAGGTGGTTGCTCCGCACCCCCATCACAGGTTATGGAAGCTATGATCGCCGGTTGCGTCACCGGGTCACACCGGGTCGATTTACGTCACCTGCTGGCGGAGCACAATGATCTCTTCGCCTGGAGTGAGATGGACTTGGGGTACACAGACAAAGTCCACCACCGCATTCCTGTGACTACAGACGTGCCTGTCTCTCAACCGTATAGAAGGCTACCTCCTAAGCAGTTTGAGGAAGTAAGACAACATTTAAAGAGCTTGATGGAGAGAGGAGTAATCCGAGAGAGTACCAGTCCATACTCGTCCCCCATTGTGTTAGTGAGAAAGTCAAATGGGGACTTAAGGATGTGTGTTGACTATCGACGATTGAATGCTGTCACGCGGAAGGATGCATTTCCCCTTCCACGTATCGATGAGTCATTAGATGCGCTTGGTGGAGCGAGGATATTCTCTACTTTAGACTTGGCTTGCGGCTATCATCAAGTCGCTATGGCAGAAGAAGACAAGTCAAAAACAGCATTCACCACCCCATTAGGATTGTTTGAGTTCAATAGAATGCCTTTCGGATTAACTGGTGCTCCTGCTACTTTCCAGAGACTGATGCAATCATCGATGAATGATCTTGTCTTTAAAATAATGCTAGTTTACCTTGATGATATCCTTGTCTATGCTAATGACTTTAAAACCCATATGACTCGATTGTCAATGGTTTTCGCAAGATTGAGAGAACTTGGACTCAAATTAAATCCTGAAAAGTGCAAGTTTGGAGCTGACTCGGTGGATCATCTGGGACATGTAATATCTGCCGACGGTATCGCCACTGAGGCAGCCAAGGTTAAACCTGTGCAGGATTGGAAAGTTCCTTCCACCATACGGGAATTAAGAGCTTTTTTAGGCCTGGCTAGTTATTACAGGAAGTTTATTGATGGTTTTGCAAAGATTGCGAGGCCATTACACGCCATTACTTCGGCTGTGAATGCAGATCCGGTCAATTCGAAGAGGAAACACGCCCCGATAGCTAAATTTTGGAACGAGGATTGTCAGCAGGCCTTTAACAACTTGAAATCTGCCCTCTGTTCAGCCCCAATCTTAGGCTACGCAGATTTCACCAAGCCCTTTCGCCTTGACATCGACGCTAGTTTTGATGGATTAGGTGCTGTTCTTAGCCAAGACCAGAGTGATGGGAGGAGGGTCATCGCTTATGCAAGCCGCTCATTGCGACCCAACGAGAGGAACATGCGCAACTACAGTTCATTCAAATTAGAATTATTAGGCCTCAAGTGGGCAGTGACCGAGAAATTCAGAGGATATTTACTTGGCTCGAAATGTGAAGTCATGACAGATAACAACCCGTTGAGGCACTTACAAACTGCCAAACTCGTAGCTGTAGAACAACGTTGGGCAGCCGAGCTAGCACTTCTTGATCTGGACATCAAATACCGGCCCGGCAAGCAGAACGCTAATGCCGACTCACTATCACGGTACTCTGTCGAGAGCGCGGTGGGAGGCGGCGAGACAGACACCGACTGTTGTATGATTGGAACCTCAGCGGGGAGACAGACACCGACTGTTGTATGATTGGAACCTCAGCGGCGAGACAGACACCGACTGTTGTATGATTGGAACCTCAGCGGCGCCTGGGCTGACACCGACTGTTGTATGATTGGAACCTCAGCGGCGCCTGGGACTAACACCGACTGTTGTATGATTGGAACCTCAGCGGCGCCTGGAGACTGACACCGACTGTTGTATGATTGGAACCTCAGCGGCGAGACTAACACCGACTGTTGTATGATTGGAACCTCAGCGGCGAGACTAACACCGACTGTTGTATGATTGGAACCTCAGCGGCGAGACTGACACCGACTGTTGTATGATTGGAACCTCAGCGGCGAGACTAACACCGACTGTTGTATGATTGGAACCTCAGCGGCGAGACTAACACCGACTGTTGTATGATTGGAACCTCAGCGGCGAGACTGACACCGACTGTTGTATGATTGGAACCTCAGCGGCGAGACTGACACCGACTGTTGTATGATTGGAACCTCAGCGGCGAGACTAACACCGACTGTTGTATGATTGGAACCTCAGCGGCGAGACTAACACCGACTGTTGTATGATTGGAACCTCAGCGGCGAGACAGACACCGACTGTTGTATGATTGGAACCTCAGCGGCGCCTGGGCTAACACCGACTGTTGTATGATTGGAACCTCAGCGGCGAGACTGACACCGACTGTTGTATGATTGGAACCTCAGCGGCGAGACTAACACCGACTGTTGTATGATTGGAACCTCAGCGGCGAGACTAACACCGACTGTTGTATGATTGGAACCTCAGCGGCGAGACTAACACCGACTGTTGTATGATTGGAACCTCAGCGGCGAGACTAACACCGACTATTGTATGATTGGAACCTCAGCGGCGCCTGGGCTAACACCGACTGTTGTATGATTGGAACCTCAGCGGCGCCTGGGCTAACACCGACTGTTGTATGATTGGAACCTCAGCGGCGCCTGGGCTAACACCGACTGTTGCATGATTGGAACCTCAGCGGCGCCTGGGCTAACACCGACTGTTGTATGATTGGAACCTCAGCGGCGCCTGGGCTAACACCGACTGTTGTATGATTGGAACCTCAGCGGCGCCTGGGCTAACACCGACTGTTGTATGATTGGAACCTCAGCGGCGAGACTAACACCGACTGTTGTATGATTGGAACCTCAGCGGCGCCTGGGCTAACACCGACTGTTGTATGATTGGAACCTCAGCGGCGAGACTGACACCGACTGTTGTATGATTGGAACCTCAGCGGCGCCTGGGCTGACACCGACTGTTGTATGATTGGAACCTCAGCGGCGAGACAGACACCGACTGTTGTATGATTGGAACCTCAGCGGCGAGACTAACACCGACTGTTGTATGATTGGAACCTCAGCGGCGAGACTAACACCGACTGTTGTATGATTGGAACCTCAGCGGCGAGACTAACACCGACTGTTGTATGATTGGAACCTCAGCGGCGAGACTAACACCGACTGTTGTATGATTGGAACCTCAGCGGCGAGACTGACACCGACTGTTGTATGATTGGAACCTCAGCGGCGAGACTGACACCGACTGTTGTATGATTGGAACCTCAGCGGCGCCTGGGCTAACACCGACTGTTGTATGATTGGAACCTCAGCGGCGAGACTGACACCGACTGTTGTATGATTGGAACCTCAGCGGCGAGACTGACACCGACTGTTGTATGATTGGAACCTCAGCGGCGCCTGGGCTAACACCGACTGTTGTATGATTGGAACCTCAGCGGCGCCTGGGCTGACACCGACTGTTGTATGATTGAAACTTCAGCGGCGAGACAGACACCGACTGTTGTATGATTGGAACCTCAGCGGCGCCTGGGCTAACACCGACTGTTGTATGATTGGAACCTCAGCGGCGAGACAGACACCGACTGTTGTATGATTGGAACCTCAGCGGCGAGACAGACACCGACTGTTGTATGATTGGAACCTCAGCGGCGAGACTGACACCGACTGTTGTATGATTGGAACCTCAGCGGCGAGACTGACACCGACTGTTGTATGATTGGAACCTCAGCGGCGAGACAGACACCGACTGTTGTATGATTGGAACCTCAACGGCGCCTGGGCTAACACCGACTGTTGTATGATTGGAACCTCAGCGGCGCCTGGGCTAACAGCCCCAACAACCTTGATCGCAGCTGAAGTGGGGGTCATCGGCTACTGTGAGTCATCTACTGCCTTGCCTCACACATTGGTCGCAACCGAGGTCGGAAACACGTCTTCCCTCGGTTTAGATAATATCAAAGAGAGTCAGCTTGAGGATCCCGATATTGCGATCGTAATAGGTCATGTGAGGACGGGGCAGAAACCAAAAGGCGACGGACCCACTCATCTGTCCAGCACTAGCAAACTTCTGTTGCGTCAGTGGCCGAGATTAACACTCGACGATGGCTGTTTGGTTCGGAGGTGTATCCCCGCTGGGACTGTCCCATTGCAACAGTTGGTCATTCCTTCGTCACTGGTTCCGCAAGTTTTGATGTTGGCCCATGACAAGAATGGTCACCAAGGAGCAGAACGAACGTTACAATTTTTACGCAGGCGTTGCTACTGGCCGCGTATGACCTCGGACACCCAGGATTACTGTGCATCCTGTAATCGTTGTCAGGTGGCAAAGACCCCACCAGTGAAATTTTCGCAAACAACGGGCCACTCAATATCAACGGCCCCATTGGAACTCGTGGCTATAGATTTCACAAAGCTAGAACGGGCATCGGATGGGCGAGAGGATGTACTGGTCTGCACGGACGTGTTCACCAAATGGACGATAGCAGCGCCGACCAGAGATCAAACGGCGCGTACTGTCGCACGGGTGTTGTTACGGGAATGGATTCCTCATTATGGGGTCCCGCTACGGCTTCACTCTGACCAGGGGAGGAGCTTCGACGCAGAAATAGTGAGATGCTTGTGCGAGCATTACGGCATACAAAGAAGCCGCACCACGCCTTACAACCCCCAAGGTAACGGGGTGTGCGAACGTTTTAATCGCACCTTGCATGATCTCTTGAGGACATTATCCGTTGAACAGAAGCGGGGCTGGCCTGATTATATTCAAGAATTGGTTTTCTTCTACAACTCCACCCCTCACGCAACAACGGGGGAAAGCCCCTTTCTCCTTCTGTTTGGGCGGGAGCCTCGCCTACCCCTGGATCTCTTCATAAACCATACATCCCAAGGGGTCTACTCCAGTGCCCAGGAATACCTTTCGTTGCACGTGAAGCGGCTACGACAGATCCACGAGCTAGCCCTAGCCCGCATCAAGTCTGCTGCTAAACAGCGTGAGAAGCCCCACGTGACCACAGCCTATCGACCAGAGATTGGCGATAAAGTATTGTTGCGGCAACACCCCCTGGGACGCAGCAAGATTCAGGACAAGTTTAGCGAGCAGACTTACCAGTTAGCTGAGCTACCAGCATCGGCAGGTGGACCAGCAGTGATAACACCATGCGGAGATAGCACAGATAAAAGGAGAGTGACCTTCCGTGAGCTCAGGCCGCTGGTTGGTCCATCTGCGCTGACCCACCAGCGTAATAAGGACGCCTCATTACCTGTGCTACCGGACGAGCAGCGACTTCCTCGCCGATCAAGGCGGAGCTCTCGTAAGCCTGATCGCTTTGGTCTTTACTAGGCTGTGCCCTACCGCCTAGCGCACTATAGACTGAAGGACTACATGTGAGAGAAGACCGTGTGATGCTGTAGTGTTTGTTGCCTGTCATGACTGCACTGAGGCGCTGCGCGAGCAGTTGGATAGCCTATAGTGTTACGCTTATGGAATACAAACTATGATTACAAACACAGGGACCTTTTAATTTAATATCAAGAACACTTTGTAACGGTCTTGACTTGGTTGGTTTTTTTCTTATGATTTTCTTGCATTTTAATTTTCATTGTTTGTTTTTTTTCCACTGTTTTTTTTTTATCTTGCCTACAATACTGATAACTGCTCACTTGACGATTTATATTGAATATGATGGTTTATAAATTTATGTGTTACCTAGGACTTTGCGATGTGCAACTATGTTTTTAATTAACAGTTGTACTAACTAACAATGTATTATTTTAGAATTTTTAGTTGAGGGATGAGGGAGTGATCGAATGTGATTTATGTTAGTAAGCCTGTCTCTATTTCTTATTCTACACCCGTGTGATCCCGGGGCCCGCTAGTCGGAGCGTGGAGCTCAGAATAGGATCACTGGTTTGCCCATTTCACCAGATCGTAAAAGGCGAGTAAAGAATGGTTTTGGGAGAGATTCGAACCCTATCCCATGCAATAGTACGGTTGATGTAGAAACCGAGTCTGGGACTCGATGAGATTTTTCTTAGGTCCGCTCTGGCAGCTGCACGATTATCCCGACTGTTGAGAGCTGGACGCGCTATACTGTATACCGGCTTTATCTCTTGAGGTGTTTCCTTCAAGTACTAAAACTATAATTGTATCCTGATGTTCAGTATAGACTTTAATTATCTGCTGTACATGGTGACTGGAGAAAAAGGAATTTTCGTTTAAATAGATGTGGGAGAAACTCTTGAGAATGATTGTGAATTTAATAAGTATCATAATTCATAATCTGTGTTGCGTGGATCAGATCTACAGAGTACTAGTTCGGTAATAATATCCTCTCTGGAGGATGATGTCTAACTCTAAGGAAAGCATTTACTGATCATTACCATTTCTTTTCCCTTTATTGCTGATCATCTTGCTTTTCTATTGCTTTGAGCACTGATGACTTATAATGTTGAATGTTTTAATGTGCCTGTGTCGCTCTGGAGCTCCACGTCCTATGTGTTGTGTTTTGTTCTTTCCACAATTTTGTGTATTTTGCCTACATTTTTTTTTTGCTTTTTGTTTTCCCTGCTTCTTTTATGCAACGCTCTCTTTTAATTCATTTGTAACCATGCATATTCTAATGTCAATTTTCTATATTTGCTCTTTCATGTTCACTGTTTGGCTTATGGGGTGTTGTTCAATTTTATGCCTTTTTATACGTCGGGTTGCCAGGTAACGATTCCTCGACTGTGCTAATTATATCATCAAATACCATTTATTCCTGCCACGACTTTTGCATGCCTCTAGTGTCACATGTTGTAACATATATAATGCCAATCTGTGTAACCTGCTTGCTATTGATTTATATGGTATAAGATATTCCTATCGAGAGAGGTGGCTACACTTGTTAAGCATAATTTAGCACTGTACTTAATCTTGTGGTCAGTTTGTTCTAATTATTCACACTATATTATTAGTAAATAATGATGATTTTTTTGAATGGTCTAAATTTTTGTATCGGTTTTATTTTGGATGGGCCTAAGTATCTATAGTAATGACGTTTGGGATGACCTCATTTTTTATCATTGACTGGACAGTCGACTGACCCCACCTTCACCTTCTGTTTCCCGCATGTTTTCCGTACTGCCGCACCGTTCCTTTGAACTTTTCCATTATATCAGTAGTGCCGTCTATCTCGTGGCGTGAGTGTTCCCGTTACGCAATGATGATCGTGTCCCGGTAGGAGAGTTTGCTGTGTTTATTTACTTTGGTGGTACTGTTGACCTTACCTTAGGGTTGAGTATTGAGTTTAAGTTCAGTTCGTCGGAGCCGAACAATTTTTTGTGGGGCGAGTGTAAGGAGGCTGGTATAATTATTTATTTGTGGCAGTAGTAGTAGGCCTTTAGAACAGATTTTATTGTGCTAATTATATCAGCTTGTGGGTGGAGCCACGTGCGCTTCTAGCTTGTTAGTATACTTAGTTAATGGCGGGAGACTAGTCTCCGCCCCTCTAGCGGTTTATTTTTATTTCTTTAATAATTCGGAAGATACTTTTGTTCTTTCATTCCTGTCCAGCTGGCCAGAGAAGCTTTTCTTCGGTCGGCTTTGGACGTACTTTGATCGGGAGATGCTAAATGTAGTTCGTAGATGTAACGATGGCTTCCGTAGATTCTATGATCTCGGTCGGATGATGTTTTAGTTGGGGAAACGGGTTGTGCCGTTCGACGGAGTAGATTTTCCTCGGTCGGCATTGGCCCTTGTTCTAGGGACGAACTGGGAAACCAGGGAAGTCTTTGACCGGGGGCCTTGCCGACTGAGCTTGGACTATAAATTGTAGAGCTCGGAAAGACTCGTAGTCAGTATCTTTTTGGAGTATCTGGAGGCCACGTTGGAAGTGCCAGTAGTATCGTTGGAAATTTAGGGAGAAGTTATTGTGGAGATTATTGAACTATTGTGAAACTTGTGTTGGATTATCATTTGTTTTAATTCTACGTGATTATCACCCTGACTCGGGGTAAGTTGTTGCAAAGCTTAAGTTAGGTGTATTTAGCGCGAGGCCATTGTCCTTGTAAATTTAAGAGATTCTAAGTACTATTACTATAAGTATTAATTTCCTCCCTTCAGACATTCATTGACTCAAATGACAGACGACTGATTTTATTATTCCTAGGATGCTATGAATTTCCCTCTCTAAGTATTGTGTTAACCCTTGTCTTTAGCTATTAATTATTGATTGTAAGTTATGATCACCTCGTTAAACTGGAGAAGTATTTCCCTAAACTAAGTTTTGTTGCATTGCCAGTACTGTAAGTCTAACTGGCAGATTATGATTATTCTGTATAAGATGTAATCTAGTCTTTGTAATATTACACGTATTGACTTGAGTATTCTAAGTCTACCGTCTATGTAAGACGGACTTGGCACGCCCCTTCTCCCAGTTAAGGAGAGTAACTGGCCACGGCCTCTTTGAACTGACGCTCTCATGTGAGAAGTCGGGTGATTGCGTCAGTGCTAGGCGTTGGTCACGCTCTCGGTTTCGCGCCAGGGCGATCTTAGATTCATCTTCCCTCTCTAGTCTCTAATTGATTATCTGAGACTGGACCAATGACAAGGTACCACGTGGTACGTAGGCCAAGCCAGGGGCGGTCGCAATTATGTAAATTATAAGATCATACCGATACAGTAGGATTGACCTTGACTGTTACAGTGTTAGATTGAGAACATGAAATTTAATTATGCTTGTTCTACTAAGTTGAACTTTTACTTAAGGTTAAATAGAATGATTGATGGTTATCTTATTGATTACGTTGTATGTCTAATATTGTGTTTTATTTCTTTTCTTTCTTAGCGTTGGCTGACTATTAGGCATTTTCATTACCGTAGGCATTTTGTTTGGATCATTTCTATTTTGACTATTAGGCATTTTCATTACCGTAGGCATTTTGTTTGGATATTTTCTATTCTGACTATTAAGCATTTTGACTAGTCTAAGGCATTTTTATTAGGTATTTTGACTATTAGGCACTTTGACTACCGGTATAAGGCATTTTCATTAGGCATTTTGTTTAGTCCTTAGTATCTTCTGTTCTGATCATTTTGTTAGTATCTTCTACTTAGTATTCTGGCCATTGTGTTTTAGTATCTGATCTTAGTATAATATCTGCACTTTATCTCGAGTATCTGCTTGGCGCTTATCATTCCAACCATTTGTTAGTACCTTTATTGCCTAATTGCTTTTGGATCATCTTTATATTTTGTATTCTATCCTTTGAGAATTGCCTTAATTCATTGATTATTGAGTATTCGTGGAATAAACATATTATAGGTGATAACTTTAACTTCTTCTCTTTTGTGTTCTTCCTTTTCTGGAGTGTAGCTATTCTGTTCTTGTCAAGTCTCGACACCCACTCGTATTAGTTAGGGAACAGTGGCCTTAGTACTCCACTGATACTCAAGGACCCAAGAGTGTGAACTCTGTAGTATTGCACGGCTGCTAGGCACGCTACCATAACCAGTTAGGGCCTGCAATTACTTAGAGTAGGAAGAAGCACTGAGCTTCTATAGATAACTAGACTAGTGGGTCCTATTACAGTAGTGACTAAGTAAGTCCAGGGAATCCACCCAGCTAGGTCGGGTTACATATATATATATATATATCCTTACTGTAGCGTGCTCAATTATAGCTTTGTTCATGTGAGTCGCAACTACATGTATTTTCAACATTCTTTTATTTACGGACAGCGCACTTCCACTTACGAGGGGGTAAGCGAACGCCTTTCGTTATGTGGTCGCCCGATCAACAATGATCTTTTGTGAAAAGAAATCAATATTACTTTATTGCTCATGACTTAGAATACAAAAAGCCCTGAATATCAAATGATTGTTGTGATATCCAGATCTGGATTTAGATCTAGTTATTTCCAAGGTATTTCAATTAAGAAAAAATAATTAAAGTTTGTAGAAAAAGATTAATTTGAAACAGAATGGTGCTTTAAATATATTTTTTTCTTACTTTTAGGTCTAGACTAGATTTAGAGATCTTGGTCGAGACTAGTTACACGTCCAAATGGAGCTACAACTACAAGGTCAACTAGATCTAGATAGGGGCCTAGATCTAGAGATCATTAGATGCCTACTAGGTAATATAGATCTAGGCCTAGATATAGAATTGAGATCTAATATACGAAATAATGAAGAGTCAAAATCTCTCTCAAATCATGTAGCTAATGGACAAATATACTCTAAGAGATTCATCTTCCAGTATTCCATAAACGGTTCATTTATATAAACTTGGTCAATCATTTACTTTTATAGAGCAACACCCAATTATGGCTCCTACACAATAATCCGCTGACAACTTCAGTTATGTTTTCACCTTATTAAATATTAACTTTCCTTCCTTGAGCCCTTTAACTTGTAGCAATTTGAGAACTTTTAGTACTTAGTGAAAGCAGAGACCACATGGTAATATAGGCTTATAATATATTGTACTGTAGATTATGTTGACATTTCACATGGTGGGAGTTGAGAAGCACACAAGCAAGAAAAGAGCTGCTTAAACCTTTTCAGATGAACTTGAATTAAATGGAAAATTCAGGGTCACCATTGCTCAAATTTTGAGAGCAAGGGATTTCAAAATCTCAAGTTAGCTGCAAAAACAGAAATCAAAAGAAAAAAGTAAGAAGATTTCTATTTACTCAGAGGTTTAATCAGCCTGATAAAATGTCAGGTGAATGAAGATCCAGGATGATAGTCAAAATCCGCTTATCTCCCAACTCTTCCTGATTTGACTGATCCCTCTGTTTCATTGTTGGAGTAGTGATCATATGAAAATGGCACCTTGAGATAAATTCATTCATACAAATTTCTCAACAGCTGCCCTGTGCATGACAGCTGTGTTCTAAAATTTATTTTGAGTGAATCCAAGGGAACGCTTGCCAAAAAGTCTAGTCAGATTTTTGATGATGCTTAATAGCATAAAAAATGTTGCACTCATTTTAAATCTGTTTATTTATAAACCTAGAGCCTTGCACAAAACCTATTAAGTAGTTGTGTAAAAGAAGTCTTGAGTTTCACAAGTACTTCAGTGCAAACTGGCTACAGATGATTTGCCTACAAGATAAGGCAATTTTTTTTCAGCAGGCAATGATCTGATACACTGCTATTTCTTTGTGCTTATGATGTCATAATGGTATATTGTTTTCTATCTTCAGTCCTTTTATGGGTCAAAGATTATAACCAACCATGTCTATTATGGAAAGTCTCTGCACTATCTTCTACAAATTAAATTGTGGCTAAGTTACAATGTCTTGTAATCACTAAATATCATAATTTAAATAAATTTGTATTCGTGGAAATTAGTGGAAATTTTAATTTCATTAACAGCAGCTAATAAAGAGATAATAAAAAAGTTTGATGATCACCTCCCCTCATGTGTAACATAGAAAATAAATTCTTCAGCATATTTTTTTTCTCTTGTGATAACTAAAGACCTTTTAGAAGCCTCTTAAGCCTTCTTAGTAGCTGCTAATACTCATTCAGAGTGATCATTAAAAATAAAATAGCTAAACTTGTCTGTTTCAGAAACAGATTCCAGATCTGTAATTAACCACCTAACCTTTCTTAAATATATTATTCATGTTACATAGGCCTATTAATATTGTTTTAAAACGGCTCTTATGGATGCGGTGATTCCTTTGTGCCACTGAGAAAGAAATTGCCTATATATACATCAATATTAGACCTTTAACATTGCACTTGACAAATCAATTAGTTGTTTAGTATCAATTCTATACAATGGCATTGTGTAATGTTCAACACTTAGCCAACTTTTTACTGGAAAATTCCCCAAAAGTGTAATATTTTCAAGCAGTTCAATTACGGAGATTAGGGGTTTTTTTTTAATTACTCTTTACTGTAACGATGTAAGAGGAATTTTTTTTCAGTCAGGAAAAGGATAAAAAAAAGCGATAGTAAAAATGGGTGAAATTTTACTGAAGGCCTCCTTTGTTCAGGTAAGAGAAAAGGAGACAGAAAAAATTTTAAAAAATTTATGCTGATCATGACGATGTTATTTGTCGATAATGTCAAACGGAAAAAGAACCTTTTCAGTTTAGACATCAGAAAATCTCATCCCTTTAAATTCGCACCCATGCTGGTGCTGTCTGTGTCACATTAAAAGCAAAATCATTAGCTGAAAAGTGATTGAGATGAGTCTCCTATAAAATTTTGTATAGGTAAAAAGATGATTTGATATTTCTAATATCAAAATATGATCAAAAACCTTTATACAGTTTTTTTTATTCTTTCTGTTTTTGTACGCAACGGCTCAAAATCTTTAGGAAAATGCTATATTTATGTGAGCTATCAAAATACTCACAAATTTTAAGATTTCTATTTTCTATTTTTCAGGCAAAAAATGAGCCTTTATCAGATGCTCCAGAGGAGAGCGAACAAAATCTGGGCTATCCCCCTGGTGCGACAGATCACCATAACTGCAGGAGTCATTATTGGCTGCAGCTTTTATTACTACCCAATTATGAAATCAACCTTTTTTCTTGACGAGACTCCAGAGCACAAGGCTCTATTTCACAAGGAGAACCTTTATCCAAGTAAGAGCATTAGCAGAGGAACAAGATAAGAGAAAAGTTTTTTTGTGGTAGAATATATAGGTCTATTTTTACGTTTAACTTAATTTGTATCCTTTTACTTTTTTTATCATTGTTATTTTTATTGAAAATTAAGGCCCTTATTGTTGAAAATTGTTATTAATAAAAACTGCTAAACAAGAGCTTGTTACAGTAACTGTTCAACAGAAATATTTTCATTTTTGTTGTACTCTGAAATGAAGAACATAAGGAAAAAAGAGTTGAATAGCCTTTCCTGTTTTGTTGATTTACAAATCCAAAGAACATATTCATAGGTTTTTAGATTAAGCTGAAGTGCATGACTTCATATATGTTTTATGGTATATTGTATATATGTATGTATGTATATATATTTATATATACATATAAATATAGAGCACTTCATTGTTTTTTTTGTTGTTGTTTTTGATTTTTTTTTGCTTTCTTTTTCACTCCATGCATTTCTCTTTTGCCTCTTCAGTCAAAGTCAGGAAAGAAAGAGAACTGGCAACAAATAATCAAGGGGTGAAGTCATGACTGCTGTGAACCTTTGACAATTCTTCTACTAAATTTGTGGAACTGTGGTGTAAGGGGGTCAATGAGATTAGTATAAATAAAATGATTTATGGTGTATTGCACTACTATAAAAAATTTAAAGTGAAATAATAAAAAAGAATTTTAAACTGAATGAAGTAATGAAAGAGCAAGAGGAATAAAGCCTGAATGCTATAAATGTTTGAATGGTTGGATCTGTCTGTAAAAGATATTAGAATATGACTTGAGTTAAGACATGTCTTATTGAAATGTATAGCAAACAATTTGTTAATAGATCCACTTGTATAAAATCACCTGTAAATAAACTAATTTCAATTTGGACTGAACATGAAATCTTTACAAAATATTATATCCTGAGAAAAAAACTCAACATACATAAACTTGTTTAACTTGTTAAATGGAAAAAAGGGCCAAAATGTTAGTTTTTCTTTCTCCACTTGCCTAGCTATGTTGCATTACAGTGGAACTCGGGAATAACAAAAACTCTTGATCATTTCATTAAGTATAGTTTTAGTAAAGGTTGTCGTTATTCCCGCAATATAGGTAATGAAGAAAAATTAATTGCTATGAATTGGAAATGAACATTGGCAAAAACGTATCATTTTGACTATCATTATCTGTGCATTTGATTTCTTCTGTTTCTTTACTACTTCGGTGTCGATGCGCTTTCTTTTGTTAGATATGCTTGTTGACATGGTTGCGCTGATACATGTAATTGACAGGAGGACTACAGTACAGTCTTAAACAACTGATTAAGAATGAAAGCTAACACTGTAGTGCAATGTAGATCTATAGAACTTAGAGGTCTAGGTTTTGCCTGTAACAAAGGCCGAGACCAGAGTAACACAGTTAGGGAAGAAAGAAAGGTAGCCAAGAACTGGACTGGCTCTCAAAATCAAAACTTGTGGCCTTATTATATAAAAATCTCTTAGTCATACCTAGAACAAGAGTGTGTATCTTATGTACGCAAGGGATTGGGAGGACTCGTGGGTGATAATACATGTACAGATAATTAAACCCCACGATGTGCTTGTCTTGTTTTTTCTCTCTCATGTGGGGCTAGGTGTGCAGAAGTGGTGGTAATCTGACTCAATCTTTCATCATTCGCTGGACAGCCCATCCTCGTCCCAAGACAGTGTTTGAAAATTTCCCCACCCCTCATCTCCCCTCTCCGACACCCCCCTCCCCTCCCATTCAGACTGCATTGGTTTGCGAAAATTTTTGCTGTCACTGAGTGAGATGCACCGAGCATAGATCTGGCATTTCATGCGTTGCTCGCTGGACCACACACTGTGTGATACCAGAGTGTATAATTATAGTTTATATGGGCGATGCTGATACATGGCCTAGACTACACTTAATGGGAGGGGACTGTGGAGAGAAAAGGCACGAAAGCCTGCAGGCAAGACAAATGCTCGAGATCTTTTTCCCATGAAAAATTTTGGTGCTTCCTTTCCTTTGTGCCCTCAGCTATATGTTGTTTTTGCAGGGGGGGAGTAATATTGATACTCGTTATTGCAGAAATAAATTGAATGACTTAAATAAAGGAAAAAACGGGGATTTTCAGATCTGTTGTTATGGCAGAGGTTGTCTCTATTCTAGGTGTTGCTAAATGTGGGTTCCACTGTGTCTATGATCGAAGGCAAATGTCAAAACTTCAAATTTGGCATGTTATGAGACGAGCATCATACTCATAGATATTTCTCATGCCTGAGTAATGCAACTGAGTCTGCCATAATCTTGTCGATGGGAGTGGGAGGGAGAGAGAGAGAGAAGGGTAAGCAGGCAGACAAAAATGGAGATTTTCTTCAGCATTTTATAGGTCTTACAGTTGGCAAACAATTGTTACAAGCTGTTGGATATCGGTGGCAGTGCAAGCTAGTTTTCTTCTCATGCTCTGACAACGCTTGTCGTATCTTGCGATAATTTCAGCTTGGGAGATTGTTCACTCGTGACTCCAGATGTAATTGTAAACCTGTTCCTGCAAACGTGGTTGTCATAAATTATTATAAACCCCAAATTTGAATCATGATGGCAATAAAGTTAAGCTTTTTTTTTCTACATTTATGTTGTCTACATGTAATGTATATAATGTATTGATTAGAGTTTCTCTCCACACGCAATAAATGCAACGGTATGAAAGTAGCTTTTCATGTTTTGTTACATTACTTCAAAATCAGGTTTCTGTAATTTTGCCTTAAAATGTATTAGTACTCTCTTTGTCTAGTATGAGGCCTCCATGTCTTTGTTCATATGAAATAAGTGTTAAAGTAAGCTATGGGGGTAATGTCTGATTACAGAGTAATGCAGAAATAAATAGGAAGTAAGATAAATAAATAGCTTTTCTACTTTAGATTTGAAAGAATTTTAAAAATAGATTCTGTACAAATTCATGAAGAAATAAATAGGATTTTTTTAAAGTCTTTTATTTCTTAGCACAGTTTTGACATAAAGGCAAAGAGTTCTCATAGAATTTCCAATTCAATAACCCAAAAATTAATATGCAATTTACATCAAGAACCAAGAACTCTAAAATATTCGAATCCAGGATAGGCTATATGGACTGTAAATTTATTTTGTACTATTAGCTGCAAGCACAGATTTTTGCTAGAAATGACTCTTTTCTTTTTTGTTTCTGCAGAATTAAGACATATTAATTGTACTGGATATGCTGTTGTCTATGATTAAAATGATTGAAGATTATATGGGTTTTAGGGAATCTAAAACTGATGATAAATGTTGCCATATAATTTGTTTTCGAGAAATACATTTATATTGTCTTTGCACTTTTTGCTGTGGTTATTTTGATGAAACATTTTTCTTGAATTTTTTAATGTTTATTCTGAAAATGCAACATTGATAATTAATTTAATTTCAAACTTGAATGAACAATTAAATAAAAAAAAATTCTGAACATCCTATTTCTTGTTACCATTGCATGAGGTAAAGCACGATTACAGATCCAGTGTAAACTACATTAAACCTTGAGAAAAATATTGACTCAGTCAATGTCAAATTAAAACTTGATTTAGAGTAAGGCTACTGATAACTTAATGAATTTTCACTTTCCTCAAAATATATGAATAGTAAGATAATTTTGACAGTCTGTTTTTATTTTTGCAACAGAGATAAACCTACATCATTAGTTTCACCTGAAAATACTCAACTATTCTTTATCAAGAGAAAGTTGACAATAGACTATCATCTTTTAATCTGTTAAAGATTCTAATTTGCGAACTGGCAGAACTACATTGCAGTCGCTATGTGTGATTATAGTTTTATACGGATAAATTCATTGCTTCTTGAGCTGTACTCCTCCCTTAATATGGTAATAGAGTTCTGTAAGGGAACACATTTCAAGTGCAAGCTAAGTCAAACATATTCAGTCTATAGTGTTCAGATGTATATTGACATTGAAAACTTAAGTTTTGATATTGCGTTATTTGTCAGAATATGTTCAATTTTCAATAATAAAACCAGAATGATTCCGAAAAAATAAAAATGGAAACGAATGGCAGGTTGCCAACCTCTCTTCTAATGAAGAAAAAAATTGAGAAAAAAACCAAAAAAAAAACACAGAAGTTGGAAATAAAGTGCATGAAATCAATACTTATTATTGACCCTAAAAGATTTGTCAATGATGAACTGAAGTAATCTTGATGTTTTTTTCCATTTAGTTTCCTTTTTACCATTTTCAAAGCTAGTATACAGTATGTATTCATTCTTTTTATTTTGTACTACCTGTAAAAAAAAAAAGCATTACAAATTAAATAGGCAAAACATATTTCAATGTCCAGGGTGGGTATTAGTTGGAATATATTTTTCACATTTTCGTGGCATTAGATCCGTACATATAGTGATATATCAGTACATTTAATATTTTATGATTATGAGATACGAGAGACCTTCAAATTCAAAGAATTTTGGTTCAGAAATCTTTAATCCCTCCTCCAATTAAAAATCCTTTTTCATTCACTTGCGACACAGCACCACCTGTTGAGAGCAACCTAATAATTCCCTGTGGATGACGCATACAACCCTTGTGTTTTTTAAGTTTAGCGCTATATAACTTCTTTAGTAAATATTTCTTCTTAAGTACTTAAAATTGCATTTTTATCGTCACGCAACTCTTTTTGTTAAATAGTTTGGAACATGCTGCAGAAGAGAAAGTCAGCCCTGAATAAGTGAAATCTGTGAGATAAGATCGATTTCAAAATCTAGCGTGATTGTGGCCTCAAATGGACAAAGTTTGATTGTTTTGAGACAGACAGATCTGAAAAATAATTTTCTAAAATTGATTCAGATTTTTTATGTTTGCTGTATTGTTCATGGCTTTAAAGAATAACAATAAGACATTAAATAAAAGTTATCAAGCTAGCGGAATAAAAATTATTACAATGAACGGATCTAAAGATAAATTTAATTTATCCAGGGTTTAAGAATAATGGCTTGTTAATTTTTTTCAATACCCCAAAAATCCCACTCTAAAGGTAATAGAAAGAGCAAAGGCCAATCGCAAGAGAGTTAAACCAAAAAGAACATTACAGTGGAAACCTCATAATTCGAATTGTATAGGAATGAATAAAATCTTCGAATTAAGAGTATTCGAATTACAAAAATGGATATAACAGAGTCTAAGATTCATTGAGTGAGTGTGTACTGAGCCTGCAACGAGCAACCCTCCCCTTCTCACGTCCCACGTTGCTATCCATATCAGTACAGATTTGCTACTGGCACTTAATTGTTAATGCATCTGCTCCCTTCTTGATTTGTTAGCGCACTGATCAGCCTTTCCCAGGCAGTGATTAGCATTGCTTGCTGCTTGAGAGATGCATGTGGCACTTTTGTGATGCCTTATGAGGTGGTATCGACTTCGAATTAAGAGAATCAAATCAGAAATACTTCGAAATATGAGTTCGATTCTAACAAAGCCAAAGAGGAAAAAAAAAAACCTATCATCTTGCAAAATTCGGTTTATGAAAAATTCGAATAATCAGACTTCGGTTTTTGAGGTTTCCAATGTGTAATTTCCAGCATTTTGATTGTAATGAGTAAAAAGGACTTCAGAGGATTTAGCCATAAAAAGGAAACCAAGCTCATTTCCATTTTCTCCCTCTGGTAAAAAGCTTTAAAGAAAAGGTTAAATGAATGGATTTTTATCATTTCCATTATCTTCCTCTGATAAAAAGTTTTTTTGAAAAGATTAAATAAATGAATTTTTATCTGGATTTTGCCGACACATCATCATTGATGAATTTTAATAGCTTTGAATGTGTATACAGCTCATTATTTTTAGTTATGTGCTGATTTACTGATAATTTCACATTGCTTCAATACAAAACAAGTATTGATATAAATGTGTGTAGCAGAACATTATGAAATTATCTGGACCAGACACAAGAATTATGACTAAAATCATTACAATTCAACATTTAAAACCTTAATAGATGAGGATATCAAAGTTTGTTTCACATTTCTTTTTTTTTGTTAAGTCATCTTTTATAAAATCAAAAAACAGTAAAAAAGTTAGAAAAGCCATTAATGATGAAAAAAATGAACTTGACTTTATTTGTATAACTTGTAGCAAATCACACTAGAATATTTTGTTCTTGCTTTGCTTGTCCTTGAGGACTGGGAAAGTTAAAGGGACTTTGAGTGTGACTGTGTATCCGTCTGGCTTGGATTTCTTGCTGCTGCAACCCAGGAAGCTTGCATGAGTGGTTAGTCTGAGAAAGACAGAGAGAGATATAGGGAGCTCATATTATCGTTTTACATTTAAGTATATTATAAACTGATGAGGAAAGTGAAATGTACAAAAGGCAAACAAACAAAAACAAATAATAATCCTTTATTAACTGGCGTTCATTTGAGGATACAGTACACCTTGGACTCAATGAACTAGTTTGGTCATTTTTAACAGTTCTTTGGAGCCGTGACATTAAGGCATTACAAAGGAAGTAACCAACGAAAATGAAATTACTGTATAATTATCTCCCTTGTTTTTATCAACTAACCACATGTCTAAAAAGCCACTCATTACCCTTCCCACCATTGCCCAAATTACCGCCGTTTTGGCTCTCTGATCCTGTATCATGATCTCCCCATTACATCCCCTTTTGATTGAATTTCAACTACACAGTTTCTAAACAGAAAAGCATTCTATAGTGGATTTACCAATACTTGCAGTTCGTTGAACCCGAGGAGGAGTGTAAGAATAGTTCGTTTGATGCAAGGTATTTTAAGAGGGAAAAAATATGGGGATTTTACCCTGTTCGTTGAATGCAAGGTGTTCTTTGAATCCGAGTTCATTGGATTCCAGGTGTACTGTATAAAGAGCAAACCTATGGTATTTTTTTTATTTTAGAACACTTATTTTACAGGATCTTATTTGTTATTTTAAAACTCAAGGATAAAGTTGAGTAATTAAATGCACTTGATTTGAATCGGTTTTACTTTTTTGGGCATCAAAATTTACATCTATTGTTTTTTCCACTTCAAATCAGATGTCATGATCCTCATCAAAATCTTTCCCTCTCGCCAATTTGATGGACTAAAATTTCACTAGATCTATCTCTACATACCACCAAAAATGTTTAAAAATTACTGTATATGCCACCTGGTTAATAGATACAGTCAAATAGATTCCGTCACTCACTTCTTGGCAGAAAGTTTAAGGTCTGTCATGAGATGCGAGATATCAAGGCTGAATTCGTTCATCTTGAGACACAACACAAGGATGTGTGACAGGACCAGATCCTTCATGCGGCTGGGAACACATCTGGATAGACGATCAGATTGGACATACCATTGGGTCCTTTGAGTATAAGCCATGAAATCAGTCAGGTAAAGAGTTTGAGTTCAAATTATCAGTGTTCAGTGCTTTTTATCAAAAGACTCCAAAGAATTTTCAGGACACTTTTTTGGCATTCATAGAAAATTGCATTATTGAGTTGCCTCTGTTATTTGACATACAAATTAAGATCCTTCAGAATTATTAAAAAATAGAATCAAAGCACTTTCTTTTGTTGTAAAAACAGAAATAAAACACTTCTTGATTAAAATAGAGAAATATTTTATACATTCTATAATGGAATAAAAATTTCTCTTCGAATTTCATCATTGGAGCCTATGTGTCTAACAAACGTATGGAGTAGACAGCACGTTTGATGATTTTCTATTAGTTTTTCACCTAAACTTCACTTATTCTAACAGCCCAAAAGACAGATACTGGGTGTGTTTTCTGAGCCTAATGATTGACAAATGAAATAAAGACTCAAAGGGGAGCTGTCAAATGTCAAAGTATCAAATATTTGCAACCAGTCCTAAAGACTCTCAGTCTTAAATTAGAAAAATGGGGTGGTAAAAATAGCATTTCAATGTAGATTACCCATTTTTCTTCACTATCTTAAAATATTAGAAAAGGTCTCTGCAAAGAATTACAATTATATTACTTGAGTTCCACTCATGCCAAATGAGCTACCACAAATATCCATATTTTTTAATGTTAAAAATTTTTCATTTGACTTGTTTGGAGTGGCAATGAATAACTACTTACTCTTAAATCATGATAAAGAGGTTTGGGGCTGGGGGTGCAGTTGTAAATGTGTTAGATTTGTGATATACAGTGATCATAAGATTTCAATCTAATCACTAAACTGAGTACCTGTAAAGGTTTTGATGTATCAAGTGCATTCAGTGGTTCGTTAATGCATTGAATCGTATACAACAGGTGTGGACACTACAACCATGTGAATTGCTTATGATCAGAGCCTTAACTTACAGCAGTCAATATATGATGCCCAAAAAAAAAACTAATTGAATTTGCTTTGGTGTCTAAAAGTCTGAAAGGCAACAGGGCTTATGGCATCAGTCTGCCAAGAGAAACTATAACCAATGCTCCGGTATAATTATATGTAATAATACTCTAGGGCTAGAAAAAGAAAAGAAGGGAAGTAGCAAACCTTCTGAATCTTTGGCCTGGTTCTTTTACTTCCAGAGTGAACTTATCTAAGAGATAATAACGCACTGTGCCAGGCCACTCGCTTGGAAGTGGGTCTGAAAGGTAAGCACAAGAGACAAAAAAACCACCCTTAATATAGGACCAACATTGTTCTCTAAGTAAAAGGTGTGAAAGGAGAGCACAAAAATAAACATCATAAAACATTCAATAAATGAAAAACATTCCTTAGGGTTGGAGCTTTCAAAATGATAAAAAAAGCTTTCCAAATTTATACGTTAACTGCTAAGCTTAACTCTCATCTGCCTGGGGTATTTAAAATGCCCGGTGGTTCCAGTCTGGACATTATTAAGCATTTTCAAATAATGAAAGAAAAGTATTCATCAAATCACCACTTGTAAATCAGAATGTGAACATGTTAATTACAACCTCAAAAATCTTGTATGTTAATTAGTTGATTTTAGTAAATTTGCCTGCTAAAATTCTCCAATGGCAAAATTTTTTTTAAAAAGTTGCAAATTCAAAATCAAAGGCACCAAAACAGAATTATCATTAAAATGTTTTCCGTCAGTTCCTGATCCATTTTTTTCCTTAGATTTTTTGTTTTGTAGATCTGATCTAGAGTTAGAGACTGATTAAGCATTGTTTGTTTTAGATTCAGAAGAACATTTGGATCTAAATCCATATTTATACCTAAATATAGATCTCTCAGAAGCTTTGGGCTGGGAAACACCAGAATTGCGATTAATTTCTCTAGATTTACCTTTTATTATGTCAATTTTTTTTTTCTTTTTTGGCCATGTAAAAGCAATTGTTTATCAAGAGTCATTGACAGGCCAATTTCAGTATTCAGCATTCTTCTCTGCATTAGTGACCTCAGAGTGGGTTCCCTTGATAAGTGATGACATGAAAAATTTTTATCCAAAATTGCTGAAACTTTAACCAGAAATAAACAAAAGGCTCAGGAAGCTTTGACAACAGTTCTCATAAATTTAAGGGAATTATCTTTAGAGAAAATATTGCTTTTGTTATCCTGCACATACACTGGTTGCATATATAAGGAAACATGCTTATCTCATATATGTGTGAGACTCCCCACAACTGGGTTAATGATATTTCTGACAAAGACAAATTGAAATGTGTCTTACAGGAAAAAAAAATGGTGTTTCTGTATGGCTCAACCCTGCTGTCAAGAAAAAAGATGTGGCTTGCCAGTTGTTACATATGTGTCTTCTAGAGGAGAGCATTGAAACATACCCACCCATGATTCACCCTCAGTCACAGAATGGAAAAAATTAAATATATTCAATTGGATCAGTCTTTTCAATCATAGATTACCATTGTAACTGAAACGAATCTAATTTGTTCTGTAACATTTTGTATAGATATAAGATATTGAATCACAGTCAGCTGCCACTATAAAATTTTTGAAGAGGATAGGAGGGAGGAGTGAGTATGACTTCCTCAGGAAATATTTTGCTCCAAAATGACTTGATCTGAAGAGCTGCTTGCGGTCGTGATAATTTAAGACTCACACTTTCCACGGAGCTCCATGGACTTCATCAGGTAGAAAGTCATCAGATATTGCAGGTACATCAGACATTGGCCCTGCAGAAGTCGAGCTTGAGGAATCTCTGAAAGAGCCTCCACCTTGTCCAGGATATAGCTGAAGTAGCTGCTGGCGCAAAAAGAAATTGTAATGATTTCAACCACATCCATCATATGTTTTGAAACCAGTCCATATGTGTCTGAGAGTGTTTTACATTCAAAAGTGTTGTTTTTTGTTTTGTTTTTTCAGAACAATACAGTGGAACCCATATTTAACAACACCACAGATAGCAACAATCATTGCTAGAACGACAAATCTGAAAATCCCCGTTTTTTCTTTATTTACTCCATTCTATTTATTTCTGCAATAACGAGTATTCATACCACTTCCCCCAGTAATAACGACATCTAGATCTGAGTGTACAAAGGAAAGAAAAGCACCAAAATTATTTATGGGAAAAAAGTCTCGAGCATTTTGTCTTGTCTGCATTGCTACGGTACAGGCAATGCAGGCTTTCGCGCCGTTTCTCCACAGTTGTCTCCTGTTAAGCGTAGTCTAGGCCTAATAGAGTGTATATACCGTATTCGCTCCAATAGTAGTGAAAATGAAGGGGGGGTGCGTCTAATGGAATGTTTTGGATGACTTTCTTCAAAGACAAAGTGCCGCCGTTTCCGCCGTCGCCGCCCCCCCCCTCTAGTTAGTTTTAGAGTGCCATGGTTGGGTTACATTGGAAGTGTTGCTTGGATGGGAAAAGGGGGGGGCGTTTATTAGAGATGGTGCTACTAATGGAGGGAATACGGTAAGTATCATCAGAGAGCTATGGTAATTGGTATCTCATAGCAAGCTGTGCGTGGCATGCAAGATCTATGCATCTGACACACAGCAAAGATTTTCTCAAACTCATTTCCAATTCATCACAATATATTCTTCTTTATTCCCTTTTGCAGGGATAACGGCAACACTTGCTTATGAAAAGATCAAGAGTTGTCTTTATTCATGAGTTCCAATGTACATGTTTTTGTACTTTTGAATGATGAAAGTTGTACAAAACTATCATATCTCTCGAAGGAGATTCCAGACTGTTATGTGCATACAAATCATGAGCTGCCATTTACTTCATTATCTAAATAACTTCATGTACAATATTACATAAGTCAAACAAATTTGCCATTGACATCTTTTTTCCTGCTAACTCTTCCCTCTCTACCTGATCTCTTTATTCTTACAAAATAAATTCATCCATGTATGACACTTTGAATGAAAGTAATCAGATGTTTGAATTATCCATAAGCAAATATGGTAATTGAGAAGTTAATAGTTGGTGCATTTTCAGTTGGAATATTGGGCAACATAACCTTCAGTTGTAAGCTGGTAAACCATGACAGATTTATAAGGAGTCTACTTTATTCACAGTGAAAATGAAAATCATAATAGGATCAAACAAATTCTAAATAAAGGGGAAAAATATAGAACATGTATTTTATTATATAGAAATATAGAGAAGTGAAAGAGGGAGAGAAGGAGATAGAGAGAGAGAGAGAGAGAGAGAGAGAGAGAGAGAGAGAGAGAGAGAGAGAGAGAGACACACACACACATACAGACAGAGAAAGAGAGAGAGACAGACAGACAGAGATGGAAACAGAGAGGGCAGACATATAAACAGAGAAAAATCCTGAAACCACCTTTTTGAAAAAGAGAACAATAAAATATAACAAACGTTTTATTCTTCCTCCACATGGCTAGATCTTCTTTTGTAGAACAGGTGAGGGCAGAGGATACGTCTATCAGGCAGGTCAGCACCTCATTACTCACGACTGGAAAAATCAGCATGTGTCAAAAGGTTAGAGCAGTAAATTAAAAATTAACATCTATAAAAACAGAAAAATGGGATATCATAATATATATGTGATCAAGTTGAAACAACAAAACTGTTCCATAAAGATGTTTGTAAGCCATATACTATTTCCAAGCAACATTTCTTTGTTTAAGAGCATGGGAGTACCAACTATGTTCATAGAAATATTACAAAATATTACACTGTACTAACTTCTCATAGGGGCTCAGTGCTGGCTCTGGGTAATGTTTTTTTTTCAGAATCACTAATGTATCAGGTCTTTTGGTTTTTATAATTTTCAGATATTTATGTAAATTTAGACATAAAGAACCACAATTTAAAAAAAAACAACAAATGAATACTGCTTGAGCTGTTTTAATATTATTCTTCAAAAAGGTCTATTTTGACCAGGTATACTACGTTTTCTCTTACTGTCTTTGAGCAAGTAGACTTCATCTGGAGTTTTCGCATTGATGTTGTAAGGTGGAATTGCTTCAGACTGTGTCTTCAGCTCTGTTGATGGTGATGCAGATGCTGTGGAAAAAAGAAAAAGAGGATCAATTAAGAACTTTTTTTTATTAAAGGTGGCCTCAATGCTGTACACATGAAGGTTAAAACTAAAAGGATAGCAGACATCTCAAATTCATAAAATTCATATCTCTATTTTACTTCAGTCAACTTAATGCAAAAACCACTACTTAAAAGAAAGTGCAAAAGGGTTTTCCAGAATATTAAAACTCTTGTCATTCATTTTCTGGTTAGCAATAGAATTCCATTTTCTTCTAAACAAATGTTAATATCATAGTCTGGAATTCCACCTACAAAAAGCATAAGACATCATTGAAGAAAAAAACAATTTATAAAAATTTTCACCTAAAATTCATTTCCAACTATATCTAGCAGTGGATTCATCCTATACATCAGAGTCAAATCTCCAGGTACAGAGCATTATCTGAGGTTGGTCAACTTAAAAAAATTTCATAAATACAAGAGAACCTAATTTTTCCTCATTTCAACCTATAAATGTTATGTTCACAAATGGCATGGATCCTTTTTTTAGAAAACAGTGTTTGATCTTGCAGTGTGATACATGGCACTCTAAGAGCAGCATTTTAGTTCAGCCAGGGCAAGAATGAGTGCTGCCGTTAGCACCTTATCTTAATGGCGGTCACCAAAGGTCATTTTACGGACTGCTAGCTAAATTGAATGAGATCTATATCTTGATTTAGGTATGTCGTAATTTATGCAAAGTATCCCAGAAATATCAATTTATTCAAGAATGTGTTTAGTTTTCGCCCTAATTACTGCATGAGTTACCGTTTAAAGAACTAGTCTGTATTAGATCTGTTGCCTAATTAAGCTTATTCTGTGAATTATAAATTGTTGCAATCTAGAAATTAAATTCTCCTACGGAGGGTGTGTGGGAAGAAGAAAAAAAGAGGCTCAACGTGTTACACCATCAGGAGGAAAGTTGTGCTATCAAAAAAAGTGGCATTAATTCTTATAATCCATAGTAAAACATACAAATTTTCTTTTTTGGCATAAGGTTGGCAGCTCTACAGTTACGTCAAAAACCAAAGAGTTCTAGGCTAAATACAAGTACAGATGCTATTAGGTCTGCTTTGTTTTCTTTTACCCTTTTCTTTCCCCATTTATAAAAAAATAAAGCTGAACGCATGTTATGCATTGTTTATACAGATGATGATCTTCCATGAATGTTTCATTGCAGTAATTGTGCTAACTCTGTAATGCCTTAATGAAATTCTATACTGTTAAAAGGACGAGTGGTCTTGGAAAATCACATCACTATAATGTTTTGGTTGTTGTAACTAAGAAAGATAAACGGATATGATTTTTTTACAAAGGCAGAACATACTTTCCACTTTTTAACAAGCAAACCTTTCTGAAAATTCATTGTCTGGTTAAGTAACTATTAAAATGAATTTAAAATGAAACCGAGATGAACAAACCAAAAATATATTCTTTTATTACAAAGCTTGTAGAAAAGCGGAAAAGTGTGATAGAAAAACACCATTTTCAGGATTTTTAAATCTGATTTTCGCCCTTTTTGCTATAATGCCCCTCTTAGATGATAATCATCATTAAATAAGATACCGTACATTAAGCATTGCAATTTTGCAGCTAAATTACATCCAAACTGCAGGTACAAGTTAACATTAAAAACTTTAAACAGAGCAAAAAAATTCAGTCAGCATTACTCTCTGCAATTTCTTTATGGTTAACATTTGATGAGTTGATAGCAGTCTCAGCAGTTGATGCAACCATGTCTTCATCAAGTTTCTCCCTGAGACGTTTGTTCACTGCTCGTTGACTACGGCCAGATCCAAACTCAGTTTGCAAAGCATCACGCTAATGGGGAAGAATCCAAAATTGAAGAATCAAAAAAAATTTTTAAGCCACTCCTGACTACATAAATAAGCACAAGAAATATTAGCTTTGAAATTCTTAAATTTGAGTATTTCAAGTTAAACAATTAATTATTCATCATTTTCCTATTGTATAAAATATTTTTCAAACATTGAAGTCTTCCAAGAAAGCTAACCTTCAGGTCTCATACTAGAAACAAATCAAAACTCTTGTACCATGCTCACCAATAAGAAACTCCCCTTTTCCCACCTATCTCTGAACATCATACAAAAATTCTAAACAAGATATTTAGATAATTTTATGATAAATGGGCTGTTAAAGAGCTTTTACTTAAATGTTATTCCTTTAAAAAAAATGAACAAAAGTTTGACACTTATACCATTTGAACTAAAAGCAAGTATAGATAGTTAAAATGATAATAACACTCTAGGACTTGAAGAGTAATAAAGAGAGCCTAGATCTTCAACACGGAGTTGGATCTCGACTCTATAAACGTACTTTCTGGCTTTATTCTAGAGAATAACAAGGTAAAGTTAAATTTAGTCAGCAATCAATCGGTCACAATCAGTAAACAGTGTTTTATCTAGATTTACAATGAAAGTCTAACGCAGACTGATCTCACTTCTTATTTAAATCTAATCTTTTCTTTCCAAGGTATCTTTATTTATAGCGATGCAAATTTCAAAAAACCTGTGTCAAGGGTGCTAGATAAAGGTTCTGCAATAGAAGCATCTGTGCAGAGATGAGTAGAAAGATTTCCTAGCTCATTATATACCAAAGATAGCTAAATGACATCTAGTCAATTCATATGACCAAATAATAGGTTATCTTGTGGATTTCTTTTAAATAGATTAAAATAACCAATACAGCGCAAGGCGTCAGCTTGTTTATTACAGCATGAAAATTTTATGCTCCAAAAAAATTTGAATGGTTCCCTAAACCTGTTTCGGACTACTGCTTTTCTTCATTTTAAATTTCAAACCATGAGATATTTTAAGGTCATTTATACAGCAAGGAGAAGTAGTACTGGAAGCAAAAATTTAACCAGAGAAGCATTGACTGTGCAAATCTCACACACAAGTTCTGCAATGAGCGGAAAACTTAAAGAGATGTTTTTTTCGTGAGATAGGACCAGCCTCGGGTGTAGTGAATCTGGTTCAGACAGTTCTTGGCATCCTAAGCTGACTTTCAACCATAATCATATTCAAAGTGACAAGTTTTGAGAATTTGGACCTGATTCCATCAAAGGTATCCTAGATTAATAAGAAAAATTTCACAACATAACCAAAAAACAGAAAATAGAAATTTGAAGTGTGGAGGTTATAGTTTACCTTTTCTTTGAAAGTTGTTGCTGTAAAAGCTAGACTGTCTTCTTCTTTCTCTGGCATGATGAAATGAAATTAAAAGCCAGCAATGTTATCTTCTGATTTACTCTGAATATCCTTTACAATTGATTATAATCATCACTGTTGCTTTTACGTTTGTGTTCTAAAATAATTTACATGATATGTACATGCCTTGCTTAGTGATTTAGATTGAACAGGGTGTTCATTTTGAGATTTGGGGATTAATACACATTCCTATTCCTGCCTTTATTTTCACATCACGATAGAACGCCGCAAGATATTTTTAGTCTTAAAATCTTAGTAGTATAAAAAATATCTTTTAATATCTCTTGAAAAAAAAAGGAATTTCTGCATTTACAAATACTCCAGGCTTCAATAGCCTCTGAAAGTTAAAGTAACTTCGGATTGTATTTTCCATTTCAGTAGAAACTGAATAGAGTTTATCTTTTCTAAAATTAGAACACTTTGCTTATTTTGTATAATTCCAAATAACTTTAGATCCTTTCAAATGCTCATTGTCATGCCATTGGCACTTTTACAAGGAATTTAACTTAGTCTTTGATGAGAGTTTTAAAGGATCTTTAACTAGCATGGGAAGCTACAGAATTAGCTGATTTTCTCATAATGAGTCTTTTCTAGAGATTCAAAATTTTAGCCATGAAATATTTCAACTGGTTAAAATATAATTTTTATTTAACACATACTTTCTTCAAATTTACTAAGTTAATTTCTCTTCAGAATGGCAACACTTGTATACCAGGATCCGCAACTCCTCCCCAGGTTATGAGGATTCATTCTTAATTCAAGTTCAGCACAAACCAAAGCAACAGCCCAGAATATCGCTATAGCTTGATTGATGAAGCCAATATTGTGAGCAATAAGTTTCTCTACCTTGAAACCATGGCTCCAGCTGAATGAGAGATGCTGGCACAACTCGAATTTTTCCTATGGACTTGTCGTGAATTCCCATGTAATATCTGCAGATATAAGAAAACGAATCCATTAAATAAACAACTATGAACAGAAACATAAATTGCAAGAAAAAAAAAACATTTATTTAAAAAGAGGTCTTAAAACATTATGAAAGCAATCATAATATCACAGCAAAGGTACTTAAATGCATGTGAAACTGATTTGATTATGAACAAAATTCACATTCTCCACCACAAACCCACCCCAGTTTGAATTTTGCCTACAATAAGATTAATGAGAGATGTAATAAATATACGAAGAGTAAGAATAAATTATAAAGAAAAAACAATAATATGTTTCTTTTCTTTGTTATAACATGTATTGAATCAATCTTTAGTACAAGGGATCCAAAATATGATGAATTACTGCCAAGACTATCAAATATGGATGAAATAGCGAACATCTTCCACCACATGTATTAAAGTGTTTCACAAGTTATGAAACATGATTTTTAAAAATCATTGTCATGAAATTAGTTTTCAATATAACTCTTCACAACACAAATTTAAAACACTATTCAAGTTTCACTCATTACTAGTCTGGTCCTGTCAGAATATGATAGCATGTTGCATTAGTTAGTCTTACTAAAAGTAAGATTTTAAATAATGTTCTTTTAGAAATGAAGCAGAATTAATTTTGATATGCCAATCCCAATATAACTGACTAAGTTCATGGAAAGAATGCACGGCAACTAAAGCCTCTGCAAAATTATTGCTTAATTTTTCCTTATTTTTTTTTACTTTACTGGCAAGACTGACAACTAGCTGACCCTTGATAAGCAGTGGCTACCCTGACAGGAGCTGATTAAAATTGTTATAATGGCCCTGTTAGAGAGTGAGGCAAGGAGAAATAACTGGTTTGTTTAAACTGCTGATTTTGGAGGCAATACCAATTAAACCATTTTGCACAAAATATAAAGTTGGTTATTCAACTTTCACCTCACACTTGTTCTTCAATACTCCAACTCTCATTGCAAGAAAACCGGATAGAAAGGAAGAGATTTTATCAAATGTTTTGAACAGCATGTTAATTATGGTTTCAAAGAAAAAAAGTGAGTGAGTGCATCTTTTCAATGTTTAAGAACTAAAATTTGCAGCCACCACTTGTTTTTTCTCTATTGTTTTATACTCATTTCTCAATAAAGATATGAAAATCGGAAAAAGAATCCATAAATGTAGTAAAATAAAATTCCTATGCAGCTCTAAAGTTTGAATTTCAATTTTAGCTTCTCAATCTCTGAATACTCTTGCCACAAGAAAATTTTCCTCAGTCTGATTAATAAAAAAGATATGAGGTTTTCACAAGTTTTTAACATCTCACAAGTCATCATGTGAGATAAAGATTATTTTATTGCTTTACATTGATGATGGTTTTAATTTTTTTTTCAATCAGTTAACTTGATTTTTTATTACTTTTTTCCCTCGCTGAATGTCATCTAGCAAGCATAATGAAATATTTACACAAAAACTATTCTCATAGATTACAAAACTTATGCAGACTGTATGGGAGAAGATGCTTATACAGTGAGACCTCTAATGTCCTGTAAACATTAACATACTTAGAGAGCTCAACCAGTTCACAAAAAGACATTATTGTACTTATGTATGATGCAATAACAGATGAACAAGAACTAACAGCTTTTAAAAACAGGTCCGCAAATTTTAAGCAAAGGAACAAGCGTACGAGGGAGCTTTTTGCAAGGAATCATCATCAAGACACCAACAAAATGCGATAAACAAACATCCTAGTAAGTTGACTAAGAAACAATTCTGTTATGCAATTGCAGGATACTAACTTGCATGAATCTGTGGGGAAACGATTTTTAATTCCAAAGTTGCTACCAACGTAGGAGATGCCATCAACACAAGAGGTCTGGGGATGGATAAAAATCTTTATAATAAATGTAGGCCTACATGAAATAAAATTACAGCTTAGAACAGCATTGCAAATGATAAATCGATAAGACTTGCAAAATATTGTTAGCTCTATTAAAAAAGACATGTTAAAAAAGAGAATCGAACTGACTTCATATGACATGTTCACTTTTTTCTTGTAAAACGGCTTTTGATTTGGAATGCCAGTATTTCTATTATTTTTTTATTTTTAAAATTTCATTTGTAAATCAATCACATAAAGAATGTACGAGATTAAAGACACAATAAAATAATGAAAGTTGATTATGTTGATACCTGTTTATCTTGTGTGTAAGAGAAATTGTTTTGAGAAATATACAGTACTTATCAATCTTTAGAAGAAATATACAGCAGAATTTTCACTTTTTGCACATTTGTACATAATTGCCTAAATTTTTATATTCTTTGACATTTCCAAAATGTTTAGTTCAACTTGGTAAAATTACTTTCTACTTTGCAGTTTCTAAATCAAAAGCTTCATCAAATATATTACTAAATTAAGGGGGGTGGGATTTTTCTTAGAAATCTCTCCATGGAAGTAGATATTTTAATATGTTGCATTTGTTGTCCATTAATCCTCTCATGTTTATTGTAGTCTAGAATATCCTAGCAAGCTTGTAAATTTTAAAAGGGATACTTCATATTAAAACATTTTTTCCTCTGCAGCAATACACCAGGTATTCTCAGCTCTCCATCCACAAGTTCAACATAGAATGCTTCATTAATAATTTAATTCCACTTAGAAAATTATATAAATTATATACATAATTTTATTTGACTTCAAGCCATTGTAAGCAATTTACAGATGGAAGCTAGAACTCCTCTGCTCAGCAGGTAGGAAGCCTCACTTCTATTAAGAAACTTTCATGTCACTATGATTCCACTTCAACTTATTCTTAAATTATATTAACTCCCAAAAACCATCATCATCAGCAAACAATCTTTTATTCAAGCATTATCAAAATTCATAACCTTTACCAAAATTTGTTGTTGAAATGTTCCATCTTGGCCATAATCTTCTTTACTATAGGATTTCACAGCCAACTTGTTATTAGTGGTTCCATTGGAGTATCGAACTGGGAAAAAAAATGCAATAACCCATGATTGGCAGTTGGTATGTCAAGATCCCTGAATAGACCCTTTGTTTATTCCAGATGTACAGCTTTTCTATGTGAGATAAAAGATATACAGTTTCAACATGAGTGTTTGTTTACATGAAAGTCTTGACTAACTCGGCCAAACTTTATAAAACATGTATGAGAGTAGCTAGATTTCTGCTTCCCAGAATCCTCTTCAGTGGGGTGTACACTTCGTACAGAATAGATTTACCAAGAAAAGTTTATGCCTTTTCATTTCCTGAGATTCAAAACATCAATACTGGAGCATTTATTAAATTAAACAAGGAGGTTCTTTCCGTTTAATACTATAAAAAAGGTAATCATTTAAAATAATGACTAGAAAAATTGCATAGAAAGCACATCCTCTATTTTTCTGCTTATGTGGCTAGCCGTCATAATTTTCACTAACTAAAAAAGCATCAACGTGAAACGTTATTTCAAGCTACCTGATTTCACTGGATAGAAGGACATTTACGTGATTTAATGATTTATGAATTAAGTCATCAATTTTGTCAAAAGAATGCCTCAGATGAAAAAGTGAATTTTAAGCAAGTCCTTAAAATCAACATAAGTAATCATACAGCAATGTGGCAAACTATATTACATCAATATCTTACAAAAATCTAAATTGTTTAAATTGAACTTCAAAACCTACCTAGTGTTATTGGACTGCCATCAGTGTCAACCTCAAACCTTGACATGGTGAAGTATGAGTGTGTGGTGAAAGCTCATAGAATCTTGTGGTAGGCAAGGAAAAAAAAAGATTATGTTGGAAGAGGTTCTCAACACAAGAGAGAAATAGAAAAGAGATAAATGTTTTACTTCCTCAGTATTTGAAATCGGCTGAGAAAGTAATCATTACTACCCTCATATCTAGACCTAAATTTGATTTTTTGATGAATTAGTATGTCCGTATATTTGATTAAATATATAAATACAGTTTCATTCTGCATCATGAAACTGCAAGCTAGATCTAGAGTGTAATTTTTAAGCAAAATTTAAATTAAAATTGTGTTTCTCGAAATAAGTACTCTTCGAAAAAGTAGATCAGCTTGCAAAGTTGAAATTTTTCATTCAAATCTAAAAATGGGCATTATAATCCTTTTTGGGTTTGTTTTGTCCTGAAACAAGCAAAGGGCAAATTTGATTAAAAATGCTGTAAGTTCAATTTCTAGACCTAAATATCAATATAAATTATTAGCTATCTATATTTAAAGGACACTGTTATTTAGAGGATTGTTTGACGGACAAAACATAGTAATTTCTGCAAATGTTTGATGGTTATTCATAGTTTGCTCTGTTTGACCTTGAGTTTGTTGTAATGTATCAGTAATGTGATTTCTGGATTTTAAATGTCTCTACCAAGCCATCAAATCAACAGGACAAGCACGGTTTAGAATAGAGTGACAGAAATCTACATTAAATCAACCTTTTTGAATTGATTTCAATGCACAACCTTCCATCTATTGTCATTCATTGTTTTTGTACATTCCCTTATTCCTGGGGATGCTTCCTATTTGTTTTTTTGTTTTTTTACAGCATTTGGGCCTTTCAATTTCTATTTCTTTCATTTTCTTTGTACTTTTACATGCTTGGTTTAATGTGATCTAATTTGGGTTTAAAAATGCTTTGTTTAATATTTCATGTCCATAAATCACAATGAATGTGTACTTATATAAGTCCATAGTTCCACGCACATAAATTTACTCCCTCTAATTTAATATTGTATGGCCCATCACTTCAATTTCCTTTCCTTTTGTTTTTTGTTTTTTTAAGTTATTATCCTGACCATTACAAATTGTATTTTTAAAATCCACTATCAAACTTAGGACGAAAAATTTAACTTTGTATGACTGCAAAGTGCAAAAGAAGAACTTTGAAAGTATACATTCAAACCCATGGTTCATGAAGTAATAAGTCTACTCAAAACATGGTTAAAGTATTCAATATAGAGATAAAAATACGCATTGCGACAGAAATTTTCGACACTAGATCATCTAAATTTTCCAGATTGACATCTAGCTTCTAGATCTAGACTAGATCTAGAGAGTCTAGGTCTATTTAAAAGTACTTTTTATGATGGTAGACTCAAAAAAAAATGAGTCTTAAAAATAATCTTGCTTTGGGCTTTTCAATTTTAGATGTAGAGTCTAGATCTATTACTTCTGAATCTTATTTTGATCTAGATTAGATCTGCTTCTGATAATTATCTGAGGAGCAAGAAAAGATCAAAATCTTGTTTGAAATTGGGTGATCTATCACGTCTACATCATGATCTTATCTATATATAGATCTAGATCTAGATCTAGATTAGATTAAAATTTTCTTAACGCTTACAATGAAGAGATCTTGAAGAAGTTTGGAATTTCGATAGAAGAGTAACCCTTAGGGTTAAGGGTGCAAAACCAACTACTTCGCTTTAATTTTGACCTGCTCAGAGCACGTTCTCCAGTGTCCACTTGCCTGCATGAGAAAACTGAAAACGATATTCGAGTCCAGTAGATGGAACCGTTACCATCTGACCCCAGAAGTATAAACTATATTCATATAGGGTTACTTCCTGTTATAAATATGTGATTGTTTCTCATAAAATTTTTCATACACTTGTAAGCTATATTATATATTTTTTTTTATTTTCAGGCCAGGCATACTTCTTGCAATAATAGGCCTACACCCTTGCAGACTAGAACCAAAAACAAATATTCCAAAGTTTGAAAAAAGATGATTCTCAAAATAATGCTTAGTAAAAGCTTACGAATTAAACACTTCAGATCTTGTTAACAAACTATATATATATATATATATATATATATATATATATATATACACACACACACACATATATATCAAAGACGGGTTGAATAAATGAGTGAAAGTAAACAAGAAACCTTAAATATAAAAAAAAGGATAAATATTCTGAAGTATAAAAAATAAAAAAAAAATCCACAATTAGTCTATATACACGCATAACTATTTTTATGGTTAATTTATCTTATAATGACCGGTAAATATTTTTAAAAATTACAACCTGCATCTTTTCTCTCTCTCTCTCTCTCACTACGTACATGGATTTAGAGAAAGACCACCCAGGGCATGTACGTTTTTTGGATGCAGCTTATTCGCAGCATGGTGATATATAGGGGAGGGGGTGCTTCTTTTTCTACTTTTGCATATGGAGTTTAAGCCAGAGCAGAATTGAAAAGATGATGATCTAAACTCACCTAATAATGGTGTGGGATCGAGAAATTCATATTTACCAGACTGCTGGCCGGAAAAGTAAACAAACTGTGTACCTATGGAATAGTCATGTATTTTCAGTTCACTTTATAGGATATGTTAAAACTCAAACAGCATAACTCAGCCCATAAAGCCGACCCATAATACGAGTTTTATTCTGTCCTAACTCAGAAAAAAAAAATCAAATTAAAAAGCTGATTATCTCTCTGGTACACAATTTGTTCACATTTTAGGCCATCAGTCCTATGGTTATGAACTCCTCGTGTGAGATTTAAACTCGCAAAGAAAGTCTTTGCGGACACTCTAGCCCAACAGTCATCGGCACTCTTCATCATGATTAGACTGTACAGTGGATTGTGGGGAAACAGTTCAACAAGAATGCACATTGGTAGTTTTAAATTCGAACATCATTATTGTATATGGGTGAGACTGGGATTTCCCAACAGTATAAGTCAAAACAGAACATATATTTCGAGCAAAGGTAGATTTAATTGCAGAACCCATGACTGGCGTGATATTTGATATGTCATGAGTGACATGTATTCAGATAAAGCAAAAAAAAAAAAAAAAAATGTTTCATAATCATGTACTTTTCATCAAGACAGTTTTGTCTAAACACAAGCAAACCGCAGAGCACAGAGCACTGTGTATCTGGGTAATTACGAACAGTTCAAACAACTTTTGAGTAGTCGATACAATTTTAACAGGACAGTTAACCCTAGAAAGATCACTCTACTTTAGTGCTACTGGCTGCCAACATTTGCAAATGACTTCATCATGGTTTCTAATCCATTTTATAAACGCGTCCATCGTGAGCAAACAAAACGTTTCAAGGTCTCAAACTTGCTATGCCAGCCACACATAGCTTGCAGTGTTGTAAGGAACAGACAAATAATCTCAAAAGTCTTGCGAATTACTTAGTTTAGACAATTTTTTTCGCACGCATTGTGCTGATTTCTGCTCTATTCCCTTTTCTTTTTGCGCAAAACTATCATGAAACCAATTATATAATATTTCATGACATCTCTTTCTGATAAACCCCCATTCATTTGATACTAAAAATGAGGCATTTGCTGGTGTACCATAGTAGCTTCTCTCACTTAAATGTGAATCAGAGTTTTACAAGCGGTATTTCTACAACATAATTCTTCTTCTTCCAAAACGTGTGGGGAATTTCTACCGATACATTGGCGACAGCTTGAATCGTAGTCTGGCATGTGTTGGAAAACGGTGAGGGTCGAACACTAATTAAAGACAATATTTGTCTTCTTATGCTACCACTTCTTCTTCTTCTTCTTCTTCTTCTACTACTACTACTACTACTACTACTACTACTACTACTACTACTACTACTACTGCTGCTGCTGCTGCTGCTGCTGCTGCTGCTGCTGCTGCTGCTGCTGCTACTACTACTGCTGCTGCTGCTGCTGCTGCTGCTGCTGCTACTACTACTACTACTACTACTACTACTACTACTGCTGCTGCTGCTGCTGCTGCTGCTGCTACTACTACTACTACTACTTATAATAGTGATAACAACAATAATAATAATAATAATAATAATAATAATAATAATAATAATAATAATAATAATAATAATAATAATAATAATAATAATAATAATAATAATAATAATAATAATAAGGAGAAGGAGAAGAAGAAGAAAAAGAGAAAGAAGAAGAAGAAGAACAAGAAGAAGAAGAAGAAGGAGAAGAAGAAAAAGAAGAAGAAGAAGAAGAAGAAGAAGAAGAAGAAAGAGAAGGAGGAGGAGAAGAAGAAGAAGAAGAAAGAGAAGGAGGAGGAGAAGAAGAAGAAGAAGAAGAAGAAGAAGAAGAAGAAGAAGAAGAAGAAGAAGAAGAAGAAGAAGAAGAAGAAGAAGAAGAAGAAGAAGAACAACAACAACAACAACAACAACAACAACAACAACAACAACAACAACTGTAACACGAAGAAGAAGAAGAAGAAGAAGAAGAAGAAGAAGAAGAAGAAGAAGAAGAAGAAGAAGAAGAAGAAGAAGAAGAAGAAGAAGTAGAACAAGAAGAACAAGAACAAGAACAAGAACAAGAACAAGAACAAGAACAAGAATAAGAACAAGAACAAGAACAAGAAAAAGAAGAAAGTGAAGGAATTTGATGATTATGAGAATGGTGATGATGATCATGTTCATGATGGTGACCAAGAATGATAAATATTTGTTTTAGATCTATGTTCATCATCAATTTATGTTTGACATTTTGTTATAGTATAAGATAAAACTTAAGGATCTCTTTATTGGGAACTTCATTTAAAAAGATATGAAAAGAAAGACTTTGAAAATGCTGTGACAAATGTCGCTGGAATACAATTACAAGGAAACAAACAAGAAAGATATGTATGATATTTTGAATTATGAAGTTTTGCAATGCTTTTCAAAACCACACATTGCTAGGATTGTTCCCCTTGACATATCAGTGCGTATTAACTCGATCAGGATGGCTGGAAAGAATATTATATACGACTTGAAACATTTCGCGCATTGGTCAAAAAACCCATGGCAAAATATGACATCCTGGGATTTATCCCATAATGTTCATTGCGGTACCGTTTCTACTTTTGTGAACTTTACCTTGCTCTCTGTCTCACGGCTACAGATCTAAAAATAAAACTTGGGGAATTTCAAGGTTTGTGTCGAGTCATTAAAACAGTAATGTGATAATGAGTAAGCAGTTACTGTTCAGTGCTCCGCGTTATGTTGTTTGACAAGCCAAACATCCTCTCTCAACTGGTGGTGGACATTAACCTGACAAGTGCAGCCAGGACTTTGAACTTTGCCCGCAAATTAAACGCACAATGCTATTTAAATTTCAATCAAATTTGATTCCTTCTCAGCTTTACATGTCAAGATGGATGAATGTATTGATGGTTGATATTATATTAGGTCCGTGACGTGTCAGATATGTAAAGAGAAAGAAAGATGCGGAGAAAGAGAGATGGAGAAATAGGCAAGAGCAAAAGACGAGACTAAGAATGAGAGAGGGAAGGAGGAGGGGGAGAGAGAGAGAGAGAGAGAGAGAGAGAGAGAGAGAGAGAGAGAGAGAGACAGACAGACAGACAGACAGACAGACAGAGACAGAGAAAGAGAGAGAGAGAGAGACAGACAGACAGACAGACAGACAGACAGACAGACAGACAGAGACAGACAGACAGAGATGGAGCAGAAAGATAGACAGAGGAAAGGCGGGGTCAAGGGAGGGGGGATATATAATAGTAAGGGGGAGGATCAGGCAGAGAGATACACAGATTGACAGCTATGGATAGCACAACAGAAAACAACACACCTTTCTTGTCCAGTGCGTTGGGGTGTAAAAAATAAATGTGTGTAAATGTAATCAGTCAATCTCAAAAGAGTAAATGTAATCAGTCAATCTCAAAAGAGTAAATGTAATCAGTCAATCTCAAACGAGTAAATGTAATCAGTCAATCTCAAATGAGTAAATGTAATCAGTCAATCTCAAACGAGTAAATGTAATCAGTCAATCTCAAAAGAGTAAATGTAATCAGTCAATCTCAAAAGAGTAAATGTAATCAGTCAATCTCAAAAGAGTAAATGTAATCAGTCAATCTCAAAGGAGTAAATGTAATCAGTCAATCTCAAAAGAGTAAATGTAATCAGTCAATCTCAAAGGAGTAAATGTAATCAGTCAATCTCAAAAGAGTAAATGTAATCAGTCAATCTCAAACGAGTAAATGTAATCAGTCAATCTCAAAAGAGTAAATGTAATCAGTCAATCTCAAAAGAGTAAATGTAATCAGTCAATCTCAAAAGAGTAAATGTAATCAGTCAATCTCAAAAGAGTAAATGTAATCAGTCAATCTCAAACGAGTAAATGTAATCAGTCAATCTCAAACGAGTAAATGTAATCAGTCAATCTCAAAAGAGTAAATGTAATCAGTCAATCTCAAAAGAGTAAATGTAATCAGTCAATCTCAAAAGAGTAAATGTAATCAGTCAATCTCAAAAGAGTAAATGTAATCAGTCAATCTCAAAAGAGTAAATTAATGTAGCTATTAGTCAGGTTTTCGTAAATATCATTATCACAAATTAAGGATAATGCTAAACATACACAAAACAACTTTGCGTGCAACAGATATCGAAAATGTTAAAATACACTAAAGATGAAGAGTCTGGCTAACAGTGTCATTGATAATATATAAAACATGGCTAAAGTAAGAGGCTATATACAAGAAAAAAAAAAAAAATTAACGACTTAGAAGCGGGCGAGACAACTCAAAGAGCAAGTAAATACATTTGATGAACAAAATTAACCCAATCAAAGGGTCGGCTGCTGAGGATTTCATCAGGCGTTCAACCGGCACAATTAATAGTTTTGACTTAAATCTTCGAGCTTAAATCTCCTACATGAAAATCTGACGTTAGCATCTGACTCTTAGCCGGGCGGATACAGCACATGCGATTATCGGGCGCGCTAAATTTGAAATAAATGTAGTGCTGTTAAGTTTCATGTTACTGAAACTACGTCATCCTCTGAGAGTAGTCACTTTCTCTCTCTCTCTCTCTCTCTCTCTCTCTCTCTCTCTCTCTCTCTCTCTCTCTCTCTCTCTCTCTCTCTCTCTCTCTCTCTCTCTCTCTCTCTCTCTCTCTCTCTCTCTCTCTCTCTCTCTCTCTCTCTCTCTCTTTCTATCGCTCTCTCTCTCTCTCTCTCTCTCTCTCTCTCTCTCTCTCTCTCTCTCTCTCTCTCTTTCTCCCCCCCCTCTCTCTCTCTCTCTCTCTCTCTCTCTTTCTCTCCCCCCCTCTCTCTCACATTTACCCTCTTCTCAGTTATAACATATTTTTTTTTCGTTTTTTTTCAAAAGACTTAGCAGATTCTTTTTCCTTTCTTTTTCAGTTATATCTTATATTCTTTTCTGTCACAGTCTGTGTCTCTTTATTTGTCTATTTCTCCCATTATCTCTGTTTCTCTCTGTCTTTCTGTCTGTCTGTCTGTCTGTCTGTCTGTCTGTCTGTCTGTCTGTCTCTCTCTCTCTCTCTCTCTTTCTCTCCCCCCCTCTCTCTCTTTCTCTCCCCCTCTTTCTCCCTCCCTCTCTCTCTCTCTTTCTCCCTCCCCCTCTCTCTCCCTTTCTCTCTATTTCTCTCTCTCTCTCTCTTTCTCCCCCCCCCCTCTCTCTCACATTTACCCTCTTCTCAGTTATAACTTATATTTTTTTTTTCGTTTTTTTTTCAAAAGACTTAGCAGATTCTTTTTCCTTTCGGCTTTTTTTTTCTTTAGATGGCAAGTCAGACACCATACATTATGTAAAGACTTTGAAATAATAATAATAAAAATAATGAAAATACAAAAAAGGAAGAGTGAACAAACACTAAAGGATACCATTAAAATCTGTCTACTCTTGGATTGTGGAATTTTGAAAGAATGAAACACGAATAACGCCTGAACGAGTTGGATGGATACACTAGGACATTTGCGGTGTGTGATACACGAAAAGTCAGCCCAAATTAAAAATTGCACAATTTACGAATAAACGTGGTATGTTTCGGCCACCAAGAGCTCTAGGGGAAGGGACTCTGCAAAGAGTACTCATGGCTTCTAGATCTAGCCTATGGCGGTGGATTTTACTCATGGTCCACTCTTCTTCCTCAAGACTTCAAAGGCACAAGTTCTCTGATCTGGGCAAAATAATGTCTGCTGTCTTTTATAGTTTTTTTTTTTTAACCTTTAAATAATTTTTCATCATAAAAGCCAAACATAGTTTGCTTATCTTGTCCTAGGGCAGCTTACAAGGAACCGTTTCATTCAGAGCCAATCTTTTCCCTGTCAGATGTACATAAGTTTTATTTACGTTCGCTATTCTGTATTCCTGACATTCTGGTTCAAGGTTTATTACCGAGACAACCCTTATTGGAGCGACATCGCTATTCCTTATTCCTGACATCTTGGTTTCTATCACCGAGACAACCCTTATAGGAGTGACATCGCTATTCTTTATTCTTGACATCCTGGTTTCTATCACCGAGACAACCCTTATAGGAGTGACATCGCTATTCTTTATTCCTGACATCCTGGTTTCTATCACCGAGACAACACTTATAGGAGTGACATCGCTATTCTTTATTCCTGACATCCTGGTTTCTATCACCGAGACAACACTTATAGGAGCGACATCGCTATTCTTTATTCCTGACATCCTGGTTTCTATCACCGAGACAACCCTTATAGGAGTGACATCGCTATTCTTTATTCTTGACATCCTGGTTTCTATCACCGAGACAACACTTATAGGAGTGACATCACTATTCTTTATTCCTGACATCCTGGTTTAAGGTTTATCACCGAGACAAACCTTATAGGAGCGACATCGCTATTCTTTATTCCTGACATCCTGGTTTAAGGTTTATCACCGAGACAACCCTTATTGGAGCGACATCGCTATTCTTTATTCCTGACATCCTGGTTTAAGGTTTATCACCGAGACAACCCTTATAGGAGCGACATCGCTATTCTTTATTCTTGACATCCTGGTTTAAGGTTTATCACCGAGACAACCCTTATAGGAGCGACATCGCTATTCTTTATTCTTGACATCCTGGTTTAAGGTTTATCACCGAGACAACCCTTATAGGAGCGACATCGCTATTCTTTATTCTTGACATCCTGGTTTAAGGTTTATCACCGAGACAACCCTTATAGGAGTGACATCGCTATTCTTTATTCTTGACATCCTGGTTTAAGGTTTATCACCGAGACAACCCTTATAGGAGCGACATCGCTATTCTTTATTCTTGACATCCTGGTTTAAGGTTTATCACCGAGACAACCCTTATAGGAGCGACATCGCTATTCTTTATTCTTGACATCCTGGTTTAAGGTTTATCACCGAGACAACCCTTATAGGAGCGACATCGCTATTCTTTATTCTTGACATCCTGGTTTAAGGTTTATCACCGAGACAACCCTTATAGGAGCGACATCGCTATTCTTTATTCTTGACATCCTGGTTTAAGGTTTATCACCGAGACAACCCTTATAGGAGTGACATCGCTATTCTTTATTCTTGACATCCTGGTTTAAGGTTTATCACCGAGACAACCCTTATAGGAGCGACATCGCTATTCTTTATTCTTGACATCCTGGTTTCTATCACCGAGACAACACTTATAGGAGTGACATCGCTATTCTTTATTCCTGACATCCTGGTTTCTATCACCGAGACAACCCTTATAGGAGTGACATCGCTATTCTTTATTCCTGACATCCTGGTTTCTATCACCGAGACAACACTTATAGGAGCGACATCGCTATTCTTTATTCCTGACATCCTGGTTTCTATCACCGAGACAACCCTTATAGGAGTGACATCGCTATTCTTTATTCTTGACATCCTGGTTTCTATCACCGAGACAACACTTATAGGAGTGACATCACTATTCTTTATTCCTGACATCCTGGTTTAAGGTTTATCACCGAGACAAACCTTATAGGAGCGACATCGCTATTCTTTATTCCTGACATCCTGGTTTAAGGTTTATCACCGAGACAACCCTTATTGGAGCGACATCGCTATTCTTTATTCCTGACATCCTGGTTTAAGGTTTATCACCGAGACAACCCTTATAGGAGCGACATCGCTATTCTTTATTCTTGACATCCTGGTTTAAGGTTTATCACCGAGACAACCCTTATAGGAGTGACATCGCTATTCTTTATTCTTGACATCCTGGTTTAAGGTTTATCACCGAGACAACCCTTATAGGAGCGACATCGCTATTCTTTATTCTTGACATCTTGGTTTAAGGTTTATCACCGAGACAACCCTTATAGGAGTGACATCGCTATTCTTTATTCTTGACATCCTGGTTTAAGGTTTATCACCGAGACAACCCTTATAGGAGCGACATCGCTATTCTTTATTCTTTACATCCTGGTTTAAGGTTTATCACCGAGACAACCCTTATAGGAGCGACATCGCTATTCTTTATTCTTGACATCCTGGTTTAAGGTTTATCACCGAGACAACCCTTATAGGAGCGACATCGCTATTCTTTATTCTTGACATCCTGGTTTAAGGTTTATCACCGAGACAACCCTTATAGGAGCGACATCGCTATTCTTTATTCTTGACATCCTGGTTTAAGGTTTATCACCGAGACAACCCTTATAGGAGTGACATCGCTATTCTTTATTCTTGACATCCTGGTTTCTATCACCGAGACAACACTTATAGGAGTGACATCACTATTCTTTATTCCTGACATCCTGGTTTCTATCACCGAGACAACCCTTATAGGAGTGACATCGCTATTCTTTATTCCTGACATCCTGGTTTCTATCACCGAGACAACCCTTATAGGAGTGACATCACTATTCTTTATTCTTGACATCCTGGTTTCTATCACCGAGACAACCCTTATAGGAGCGACATCGCTATTCTTTATTCCTGACATCCTGGTTTAAGGTTTATCACCGAGACAACCCTTATAGGAGTGACATCGCTATTCTTTATTCCTGACATCCTGGTTTCTATCACCGAGACAACCCTTATAGGAGTGACATCACTATTCTTTATTCTTGACATCCTGGTTTAAGGTTTATCACCGAGACAACCCTTATAGGAGTGACATCGCTATTCTTTATTCCTGACATCCTGGTTTCTATCACCGAGACAACCCTTATAGGAGTGACATCACTATTCTTTATTCCTGACATCCTGGTTTCTATCACCGAGACAACCCTTATTGGAGCGACATCGCTATTCTTTATTCCTGACATCCTGGTTTAAGGTTTATCACCGAGACAACACTTATAGGAGTGACATCACTATTCTTTATTCCTGACATCCTGGTTTCTATCACCGAGACAACCCTTATAGGAGTGACATCACTATTCTTTATTCCTGACATCCTGGTTTAAGGTTTATCACCGAGACAACCCTTATAGGAGTGACATCACTATTCTTTATTCCTGACATCCTGGTTTAAGGTTTATCACCGAGACAACCCTTATAGGAGTGACATCGCTATTCTTTATTCTTGACATCCTGGTTTCTATCACCGAGACAACCCTTATAGGAGTGACATCGCTATTCTTTATTCTTGACATCCTGGTTTCTATCACCGAGACAACCCTTATAGGAGTGACATCGCTATTCTTTATTCCTGACATCCTGGTTTCTATCACCGAGACAACCCTTATAGGAGTGACATCACTATTCTTTATTCCTGACATCCTGGTTTAAGGTTTATCACCGAGACAACCCTTATAGGAGTGACATCACTATTCTTTATTCCTGACATCCTGGTTTAAGGTTTATCACCGAGACAACCCTTATAGGAGTGACATCGCTATTCTTTATTCCTGACATCCTGGTTTCTATCACCGAGACAACCCTTATAGGAGTGACATCACTATTCTTTATTCTTGACATCCTGGTTTAAGGTTTATCACCGAGACAACCCTTATAGGAGTGACATCGCTATTCTTTATTCTTGACATCCTGGTTTCTATCACCGAGACAACCCTTATAGGAGTGACATCACTATTCTTTATTCCTGACATCCTGGTTTAAGGTTTATCACCGAGACAACCCTTATAGGAGTGACATCGCTATTCTTTATTCCTGACATCCTGGTTTCTATCACCGAGACAACCCTTATAGGAGTGACATCACTATTCTTTATTCTTGACATCCTGGTTTAAGGTTTATCACCGAGACAACCCTTATAGGAGTGACATCGCTATTCTTTATTCCTGACATCCTGGTTTCTATCACCGAGACAACCCTTATAGGAGTGACATCACTATTCTTTATTCCTGACATCCTGGTTTCTATCACCGAGACAACCCTTATAGGAGTGACATCGCTATTCTTTATTCCTGACATCCTGGTTTAAGGTTTATCACCGAGACAACCCTTATAGGAGTGACATCGCTATTCTTTATTCCTGACATCCTGGTTTCTATCACCGAGACAACCCTTATAGGAGTGACATCACTATTCTTTATTCCTGACATCCTGGTTTAAGGTTTATCACCGAGACAACCCTTATAGGAGTGACATCACTATTCTTTATTCCTGACATCCTGGTTTAAGGTTTATCACCGAGACAACCCTTATAGGAGCGACATCGCTATTCTTTATTCTTGACATCCTGGTTTAAGGTTTATCACCGAGACAACCCTTATAGGAGTGACATCGCTATTCTTTATTCTTGACATCCTGGTTTAAGGTTTATCACCGAGACAACCCTTATAGGAGCGACATCGCTATTCTTTATTCTTGACATCCTGGTTTAAGGTTTATCACCGAGACAACCCTTATAGGAGCGACATCGCTATTCTTTATTCTTGACATCCTGGTTTAAGGTTTATCACCGAGACAACCCTTATAGGAGTGACATCGCTATTCTTTATTCTTGACATCCTGGTTTAAGGTTTATCACCGAGACAACCCTTATAGGAGTGACATCGCTATTCTTTATTCTTGACATCCTGGTTTCTATCACCGAGACAACACTTATAGGAGTGACATCACTATTCTTTATTCCTGACATCCTGGTTTCTATCACCGAGACAACCCTTATAGGAGTGACATCGCTATTCTTTATTCCTGACATCCTGGTTTCTATCACCGAGACAACCCTTATAGGAGTGACATCGCTATTCTTTATTCCTGACATCCTGGTTTCTATCACCGAGACAACCCTTATAGGAGTGACATCGCTATTCTTTATTCCTGACATCCTGGTTTAAGGTTTATCACCGAGACAACCCTTATAGGAGTGACATCGCTATTCTTTATTCCTGACATCCTGGTTTAAGGTTTATCACCGAGACAACCCTTATAGGAGTGACATCGCTATTCTTTATTCTTGACATCCTGGTTTAAGGTTTATCACCGAGACAACCCTTATAGGAGTGACATCGCTATTCTTTATTCTTGACATCCTGGTTTAAGGTTTATCACCGAGACAACCCTTATAGGAGCGACATCGCTATTCTTTATTCTTGACATCTTGGTTTAAGGTTTATCACCGAGACAACCCTTATAGGAGTGACATCGCTATTCTTTATTCTTGACATCCTGGTTTAAGGTTTATCACCGAGACAACCCTTATAGGAGCGACATCGCTATTCTTTATTCTTTACATCCTGGTTTAAGGTTTATCACCGAGACAACCCTTATAGGAGCGACATCGCTATTCTTTATTCTTGACATCCTGGTTTAAGGTTTATCACCGAGACAACCCTTATAGGAGCGACATCGCTATTCTTTATTCTTGACATCCTGGTTTAAGGTTTATCACCGAGACAACCCTTATAGGAGCGACATCGCTATTCTTTATTCTTGACATCCTGGTTTAAGGTTTATCACCGAGACAACCCTTATAGGAGTGACATCGCTATTCTTTATTCTTGACATCCTGGTTTCTATCACCGAGACAACACTTATAGGAGTGACATCACTATTCTTTATTCCTGACATCCTGGTTTCTATCACCGAGACAACCCTTATAGGAGTGACATCGCTATTCTTTATTCCTGACATCCTGGTTTCTATCACCGAGACAACCCTTATAGGAGTGACATCACTATTCTTTATTCTTGACATCCTGGTTTCTATCACCGAGACAACCCTTATAGGAGCGACATCGCTATTCTTTATTCCTGACATCCTGGTTTAAGGTTTATCACCGAGACAACCCTTATAGGAGTGACATCGCTATTCTTTATTCCTGACATCCTGGTTTCTATCACCGAGACAACCCTTATAGGAGTGACATCACTATTCTTTATTCTTGACATCCTGGTTTAAGGTTTATCACCGAGACAACCCTTATAGGAGTGACATCGCTATTCTTTATTCCTGACATCCTGGTTTCTATCACCGAGACAACCCTTATAGGAGTGACATCACTATTCTTTATTCCTGACATCCTGGTTTCTATCACCGAGACAACCCTTATTGGAGCGACATCGCTATTCTTTATTCCTGACATCCTGGTTTAAGGTTTATCACCGAGACAACACTTATAGGAGTGACATCACTATTCTTTATTCCTGACATCCTGGTTTCTATCACCGAGACAACCCTTATAGGAGTGACATCACTATTCTTTATTCCTGACATCCTGGTTTAAGGTTTATCACCGAGACAACCCTTATAGGAGTGACATCACTATTCTTTATTCCTGACATCCTGGTTTAAGGTTTATCACCGAGACAACCCTTATAGGAGTGACATCGCTATTCTTTATTCTTGACATCCTGGTTTCTATCACCGAGACAACCCTTATAGGAGTGACATCGCTATTCTTTATTCTTGACATCCTGGTTTCTATCACCGAGACAACCCTTATAGGAGTGACATCGCTATTCTTTATTCCTGACATCCTGGTTTCTATCACCGAGACAACCCTTATAGGAGTGACATCACTATTCTTTATTCCTGACATCCTGGTTTAAGGTTTATCACCGAGACAACCCTTATAGGAGTGACATCACTATTCTTTATTCCTGACATCCTGGTTTAAGGTTTATCACCGAGACAACCCTTATAGGAGTGACATCGCTATTCTTTATTCCTGACATCCTGGTTTCTATCACCGAGACAACCCTTATAGGAGTGACATCACTATTCTTTATTCTTGACATCCTGGTTTAAGGTTTATCACCGAGACAACCCTTATAGGAGTGACATCGCTATTCTTTATTCTTGACATCCTGGTTTCTATCACCGAGACAACCCTTATAGGAGTGACATCACTATTCTTTATTCCTGACATCCTGGTTTAAGGTTTATCACCGAGACAACCCTTATAGGAGTGACATCGCTATTCTTTATTCTTGACATCCTGGTTTCTATCACCGAGACAACCCTTATAGGAGTGACATCACTATTCTTTATTCTTGACATCCTGGTTTAAGGTTTATCACCGAGACAACCCTTATTGGAGCGACATCACTATTCTTTATTCCTGACATCCTGGTTTAAGGTTTATCACCGAGACAACCCTTATAGGAGCGACATCGCTATTCTTTATTCTTGACATCCTGGTTTCTATCACCGAGACAACCCTTATAGGAGTGACATCACTATTCTTTATTCTTGACATCCTGGTTTAAGGTTTATCACCGAGACAACCCTTATAGGAGCGACATCGCTATTCTTTATTCTTGACATCCTGGTTTCTATCACCGAGACAACCCTTATAGGAGCGACATCGCTATTCTTTATTCTTGACATCCTGGTTTCTATCACCGAGACAACCCTTATAGGAGTGACATCGCTATTCTTTATTCTTGACATCCTGGTTTCTATCACCGAGACAACCCTTATAGGAGTGACATCACTATTCTTTATTCTTGACATCCTGGTTTCTATCACCGAGACAACCCTTATAGGAGCGACATCGCTATTCTTTATTCTTGACATCCTGGTTTCTATCACCGAGACAACACTTATAGGAGTGACATCACTATTCTTTATTCCTGACATCCTGGTTTAAGGTTTATCACCGAGACAACCCTTATAGGAGTGACATCGCTATTCTTTATTCTTGACATCCTGGTTTAAGGTTTATCACCGAGACAACCCTTATAGGAGTGACATCGCTATTCTTTATTCTTGACATCCTGGTTTAAGGTTTATCACCGAGACAACCCTTATAGGAGCGACATCGCTATTCTTTATTCTTGACATCCTGGTTTCTATCACCGAGACAACCCTTATAGGAGTGACATCACTATTCTTTATTCCTGACATCCTGGTTTAAGGTTTATCACCGAGACAACCCTTATAGGAGCGACATCGCTATTCTTTATTCTTGACATCCTGGTTTCTATCACCGAGACAACCCTTATAGGAGTGACATCGCTATTCTTTATTCCTGACATCCTGGTTTCTATCACCGAGACAACCCTTATAGGAGTGACATCACTATTCTTTATTCCTGGCATCTTGGTTTAAGGTGTATCACCGAGACAACCCTTTCAAGAGTGCCATCTACTGATAGTATCTTCAGTATTATCAGGCAGATGATGAAAGCAACAGAGGCTTACGACAACAGAAGAGGTTTATAAAAGTGGGACCTAGGTATTAAAGGGCCGGAAATTGTTTAAACAATGAATATCCACATTACTGTGTAACTTTCTGTTCTTCCTCGTGTTGAAGCTAGAGCTAAAAGTTTCCATGCTTTTCAATAAGAAAACCACAGCACTCTCAACTGGAATGTCACAAAGTGACATGACATGACAATTGAGGCAGCACTGAGCCACTGCGACACAAAGCTCTACCTGTAGCACAGAAGGAAAGAAGAGCAGATCAATGTGGCCGATCTTATTAGATGACACCAAATCCAGATAGCCAGACGGTAACATTAGACAACCGACCTTTAAAGTGTAGACACATGGAAAAGCCATGACGAGCCAAATGTTCTTTTCTTCTGTCCTCTGTCTGCATTTCTCTCAGTCTTACATTACTTGTGATGGACATCATAAACTTCTGTCCTCTGTCTGCATTTCTCTCAGTCTTACTTTACTTGTGATGGACATCATAAACTAAATATAAAACCAAATTCCAAAAAAAAAAAGCAAAACATATCAGAAAGAATGGCTGAATTGACTGCCTTGAAGTTACAGAATGGTGCAACAACAACAACAAAATAATTGAAAACTTCGATTCCAGCCATGAGAACTCTGATCCGAGTACCGAGCACTGAAAATCCTGTTTAATTTTACCGTAAATTTTCACGCCCATTACGAAGAAAAAAACATAAAGTCGAACCACCTGGGCACCATAGTGCAAACTATTTCAAATCTAGAATATAAAGATGCACTCCCCACTCAAAACGATAATAAGGGCAAATAAACTAGAAATAAAAGTTGCCAGACTCGATGGCTTGACCATACAACTTCAGGTTTAGTTGTTTAACCTCAATAAATCTGAGCGGCTGTTCCCAGCAGCAGTACATACCGCATGGTGTTGGGGAGTCGATCAAGCAAGCAAATCTTGGAATATACACAACACAGCCGCTACTTCTCTGCCCAACATGAATACTCATTATATATAAGGATGATGTTGATGGTGAAGATCACAACAACAATAATCACAACGGCAAGAACAGAAAAAAGAATAGAACAGGAAAAATCAGCTCATTGTTTCAAGTTCTTGTTCTTGTAATCTGATGAAGACATAAAGTCGAATGCCTACGTGCTGTGTATTGTTTGATATTTTGTAGAGCTTCACTATACCTCTCTATTTTTTTTTTTTACAACACAGATCTTGCAACTCTAATAATCTAAAATATTGCAAGTAAAAATGAAACATCTCAAATGCTTAAGCCAGCCAAATACCAATAATTTAAAGACACTTTCACTTGTAAAGAGGGAAACACTCCTAGAAGAAAAACTTTAACTGTAGTGAAGAAAAAACTTTTATAAAAATAATGAAAAAGTACTTTGCACCAACATTACAAATGTCAATATATAAAAAAGCATCCTCGAGTATTCATTAACAAAGTTACAATCGCGACCGATTCTCTCTCTCTCTCTCTCTCTCTCTCTCTCTCTCTCTCTCTCTCTCTCTCTCTCTCTCTGTGTCTCTCTCTCTGTTTATCTGTGTCTCTCTCTGTCTCTGTCTCTGTCTCTCTCTCTCTCTTTCTGTGTGAGTGAGTGTGAGTGTGTGTGTGTGTGTGTGTCTCTCTCTCTCTATCTCTCTCTCTCTCTCTCTCTCTCTCTCTCTCTCTCTCTCTCTCTCTTACTGCTCAGAACATTACAAATTAAGTAAAATGCAATTTTATCATCTTGATATTATAAGGAGGAGTGCGCTAACTTGTTGAAGTTATATTGCTTCATCAACTATTTTTTCCTCGTGCCATGAGGATGTTAAACATTTATACCAGAAAAAAATGCACACATTTTCCATCGTTTGATAATAAAATTCACTTCATTTCACTGTCACACACTGTCTTGTCAGAGGCATGGCAAACGTAGATGATACTGAATGCAATGCTTTCAAGAACGCATAGTGCACATGAGGTACATGATGTTTATTACACCAATCGTTAAGATCCTTAAGTTTTTGCTCATCAAGTTGTGTGTACTCATTACGTACTGGCTTTAAATGAATTGTTCTAGCATCGGGTACTTCCAGATCCTCTCTTCCTTTCTTCTCAAAATCAGATTTAAGCCAGCTGTCTTCAAACTCACCAGAGTCATGTGACATGTTAATCTCATTAGGGTTTTCATTCCTCATTCGGATTCTTTTCAGCTTAAGGTAAGAAATTTTCTATCAGAGGTAATATTTGTATGGCATTTAAATCTGCAGCCTTCCCCTCACCCTAGTATTATGGCTTTTGCTCTAACTGGTTTACCTTTCCTGGTTTTATACACCTGACCAAGATTCCATTTGTGTCTAGCAACATTGAACCCCCACTAAGTTGTCAGGCTGCCTCTGTCGTCTTCAGCCACATGGTGTATCACAAGGGGCAGAGGTCTGGACATGGGATGGTGATTTCACATCAGAACCTGGAGACTGCAAAGGATTTGGTGTAATGAGAGAACTGTCCTCGATGTAACTGTGGACGAAGGATATCGTGGTGCTACTTGCAGCATCTCCAGATCCCAGCTGCGGAATTGGTATTGACCTTGTAGAGGGTGGTGTTGTGAATTGCTCAATGCCGAAACGCTTTGTCTTCTTCGCATTTGGGGGAGCATGATTATGACTCATCAGCATCGCCATCTGAGTCTGAAATGTAGCCGTATCTGTCTCTTCATCCGAAAACACAGCCACTAAAAGTTCTCTCAAAAACGTTTGGGTTTTCCTTTTGCCGCTGCGCTGATCAGGTTCATCACCCTGTCTATAAGCCTCTGACTTAGATCTTATACCACACTGTTGGTTGACCAGATCGGCGAAATGTTTACCAGTTGCAAGTGAAACGTCAGAGGATGGTTCTGAATCAAAGTCATTCAACTCTTGACACAGCAGTAGGGATTCTACGGGATCTGTAGGTAGGATCAGAGGTGTACATTCTGGTATGCTTGTTATACTGAGCTACAGAAAGAGAGTTTGTTAGATTTTTTAGGAACCATATATGTCAAGTGCGATATTAAAGTTGCTTTACTATCCCCACACTCCATCCCATCCATGTTTCTAGAGTGTGAATCAAAAATAAAGACTGCGCCTCCACAAGTATGCGGGAGGGGAAGATCCCAGTGTCAGAAAGGAGTATTTGTCAACTCTTTTCAAGGCTTCTTCAAAGGGCATTAAATGCCTTCTATGTTTTTGAACAAAACAGGCAAAAGTGGTATCATTGAAACATAATAAAAATTGATCTTAACAGGATAAGATCACAACAATGACCACAAAACATGGCAATAGGTCTTCTTTTCAAGCTTCTGGGTTTCAGAATATAAAACATACATTATTTTCCCCATTCTATTCACCGTTAAATTCTAAAATAGAATAACGTCCACGAGACAGTCTACACTGGTATTAGGAGGTATCAGATTATGGTAGCACTAGTTTTGCATACAAAAGACTGACCTGGTGATCTAATTCAGCCTGACAATGGTCACACTCGTGATCATACTACAGTAACACAATTCAGGAGATAAATGAAACATAAACAATACATCCCAAGTTGTTGCGGTTGTAAAGGAAACCGAGACCGTAAGTGTTATTTATCGACTTTAACTTGTGTGTCTGTCTCTGGTGTAGTGTTATTGAGTACAACCGTAAGGGCGCACTTACCGCAGTTTTCACCTATTGTCTCCAGTTGCTGAAAAGGAAACGCAGTTGAATACAGCCGTAAGTGCCCTTTCAATTGTAATCAAAAGATACTTTTTGAACAATGTACATACGGTTAATTTTTAAACTTGAATTAGGGCGCCAATTTTAAAGCTAGAGGTTCAGGACAAATATAGAAAAACGCGCCATGGCCTGATGCATAATTATAACTATGCAAAAAAAAAAAAATGCATCTCGCTAAAAAAATGTCACTTACGGCAGTAATCAATACCACCCGCGTACTACTACTACTGCTGCTGCTGCTGCTGCTGCTACTACTACTACTACTACTACTACTACTACTACTACTACTACTACTACTACTACTACTACTACTACTGCTGCTGCTGCTGCTACTACTACTACTACTACTACTACTATTACTACTACTGCTGCTACTACTACTACTTCTACTGCTGCTGATGCTACTGCTACTGCTACTACTACTACTACTACTACTACTACTACTACTACTACTACTACTACTACTACTCCTACTACTACTACTGCTGCTGCTGCTACTACTACTACTACTACTACTACTACTACTACTACTACTACTACTACTACTACTATTACTACTACTGCTGCTGCTGCTGCTGCTGCTGCTGCTACTACTACTACTACTACTGCTACTACTACTAGTGCTACTACTACTGCTACTACTACTGCTGCTGCTGCTGCTACTGCTACTACTGCTGCTGCTGCTGCTGCTGCTGGCGCTGCAGCAGCGAGCAACTGCTACTACTGCTGCTGCTGCTACTGCTGCTGCTGCTGCTGCTGCTGCTGCTGCTGCTGCTGCTACTGCTGCTACTACCGCTGCTGCTGCTGCTGCTGCTGCTGCTGCTGCTGCTGCTGCTGCTGCTGCTGCTGCCGGCTGCTGCGGCTGCTGCTGCTGCTGCTGCTGCTGCTGCAGCAGCGGCAGCGGCGGCGGCTGCTGCTGCTGCTGCTGGCTGCTGCTGCTGCTGGCAACTGGCTGCTGCTGCTGCTGCTGCTGCTGCTGCTGCTGCTGCTGCTGCTGCTGGCTGCTGCTGCTGCTGCTGCTGCTGCTGCTCCTGCTGCTGCTGCCAGCAGCAGCGGCAGCAGCGGCGGCTGCTGCTGCTGCTGCTGCTGCTGCTGCTGCTGCTGCTGCTGCTGCTGCTGCTGCTGCTGCTGCTGCTGCTGCTGCTGCCGGCAGCGGCGGCGAACATGGCAACTGCTGCTGCTGCTGCTGCTGCTGCTGCTGCTGCTGCTGCTGCTGCTGCTGCTGCTGCTGCTGCTGCTGCTGGCAGCGGCGGCGGCAGCAACTGCTGCTGCTGCTGCTGCTGCTGCTGCTGCTGCTGCAAGCGGCGGCGGCAGGCGGCGGCGCTGCTGCTGCTGCTGCTGGCTGCTGCTGCTGGCGGCCTGCTGCTGCTGCTGCTGCTGCTGCTGCTGCTGCTGCTGCTGCCAGCGGCAGCGGCGGCGGCGGCAACGCTGCTGCTGCTGCTGCTGCTGCTGCTGCTGCTGCCGGCAACTGCTGCTGCTGCTGCTGCTGCTGTCCTGCTGCTGCTGCTGCTGACGCAGCAAGCGGCGGCGGCGGCAGCTGCTGCTGCTGCTGCTGCTGCTGCTGCTGCTGCTGCTGCTGCTGCTGCTGCTGCTGCTGCTGCTGCTGCTGCTGCTGCTGCTGCTGCTGGCAGCAGCAGCAACAGCAGCTTGGCTGCTGCTGCTGCTGCTGCTGCTGCTGCTGCTGCTGCTGCTGCTGCTGCTGCTGCTGCTGCTGCTGCTGCTGCTGCTGTAACGGCAGCAGCAGCCTTGGCGGCGACGCTGCTGCTGCTGCTGCTGCTGCTGCTGCTGCTGCTGCTGCTGGCTGGCAGCAGCGGCGGCGGCAACTGCTGCTGCTGCTGCTGCTTAACCGCTGCTGCTGGCAGCTTGGCTGCTGCTGCTGCTGCTGCTGCTGCTGCTGCTGCTGCTGCTGCTGCTGCTGCTGCTGCCAGCAGCAGCGGCGGCAGCGGCTGCTCAGCTGCTGCTGCTGCTGCTACTGCTGCCAGCAGCTTGGCTGCTGCTGTCTGCTCCTGCTGTCTGCTGCTGCTGCTGCTGCTGCTGCTGCTGCTGCTGCTGCTGCTGCTGCTGCTGGCAACATGACAGGCGGCGGCAGCGGCAAGCTGCTGCTGTAACTGCTGCTGTTGCTGCTGCTGCTGCTGCTGCTGCTGCTGCTGCTGCTGCTGCTGCTGCTGCTGCTGCTGCTGCTGCTGCTGCTGCTGCTGCTGCTGCTGCTGCTGCTGCTGCTGCTGCTGCTGCTGCTGCTGCTGCTGCTGCTGCTTGGCAACAACAGCACTGCTGCTGCTGCTGCTGCTGCTGCTGCTGCTGGCTGCTGCTGCTGCTGCTGCTGCTGCTGCCGGCGGCGGCTGCAGCGGCGGCCAGCTGCTGCTGCTGCTGCTGCCGCTGCTGCTGCTGCTGCTGCTGCTGCTGCTGCTGCTGCTGCTGGTACAACGGCGAGCGGCGGCAACTGCTGCTGCTGCTGCTGCTTGGCTGCTGCTGCTGCAACAGCGGCTGCTGCTGCTGCTGCTGCTGCTGCTGCTGCTGCTGCTGCTGCTGCTGCTGCTGCTGCTGCTGCCCCAGCAGCGGCACTACTAGCACTACTGCTGCTGCTGCTGCTGCTGCTGCTGCTGCACCAGCCACTTCCACTACTGCTGCTGCTGCTGCTGCTACTGCTACTACTACTACTACTATTACTGCTGCTACTACTACTACTACTACTACTACTACTATTACTGCTGCTGCTACTACTACTACTACTACTACTACTACTACTACTACTACTACTACTACTACTACTACTACTACTACTACTACTACTACTACTACTACTACTACTACTACTACTACTACTACTACTACTACTACTACTACTACTAAATTTAGATCTAGAGGAATCAGACCACTGGGTTAATTATAAGTAAGAATTATAAGAGCTACAGTTTAGTTAGTGCTCAGCAGTGGCTAGGATAAGACTTGAAGTGAAAGTGATCGAAAAACGGCTTGAATTGGTGGGATTAGAACCATCGCCTTACCACTCAAAGAGAACATAGCGAGGGAGCGGAGTGGCGTATTGTTATAAGCTGCCCTCTCTTTGAGTGGCGATTTTTTCTCTCAAGATCGTGAAAACTTTAAAAAAAAATTTAATTCCATGACAAACTCTAGTCGGGTGGTTTTGAGCATGCAAATTTTTTGAACCTTTCCTAAAAAATAAATCAACGTATAATTTTGCATAACGTTATCAAAATGTTGGCCCATTTTTATACGAATTTGTCTTCTTTCAAGAAGTGTTCGCATAATTTTCATGGCATTTTTATTTTTGGATTATTCCAATTTTCTTTAAAATTAATGTGCTTAGCTTTTGCATAAATAAAAAAGCAAAACACAAAACCCACAATATTTTTTCCCCAGATGTATGAAGTCAGAGGAGCGACACGAAGCAGAGTGTGATTCCTCTAGTGAGAGTACGAGGACGGACTACCTAGTACTCACGGATTACTTCAGACAGTCCAGTTTGGTGAAACTATTGACCGTTTGATTCTCTTTACAAGGTACCTAAGTTTGCAAAAAAAAAAATTAACATGCCCAAAAATTGAGTTTGGCTTATGGTAAGTTTCGTTGAAGAGCTTTTGGGCAGCCACGATGTTTAGCTCTAATCAGAATGGCCCAAAATATTGATCATAGTTTCATATTACATTTTATTACATCTTAAATATTACATCTAAGGCAGCTCTCCAAGATGTTGAGCATAATTATTTCAACTTCACCCCTTGCTCTCTGCGGTCAAAATATGAGGCACCCATCGGGTCGAAAGCTTGTGAGAGACCTTCTGATGCTAACTTAGCGGATTTTGAAGTCAACAGTTGATCTGTGACCTTGTATGACCTTCTTTAGGACACCAGATATAGCACAAGCAGAAGATCATGGAATCGAGCAGTGGCTAGTCTAGGACATCTAGTGTTGGAGTCGGATCCCATTTACCCCGCCCTCATTCTTAACAAAATACTTAGAAAACTTAGAGGAGGTAAAACTGATCTTAGAATGATCGCCTTCTTCGATATCTGTCTCAATGGCTGCTCTCCAGGAACATCGATGTTCTGACGCGTTCTTGAAGCCACCTCTTTCCCCCCCCTCTCTTGCCTCATTAATAGGCACTGGAGAAGATTTCAGCTGTTCAGCCCTAGAAATGTCGCCTCCAGAGAAATTTGGAAGTTATGGATAGGGTAGATTGAACAGGAAGTCTGTCAAGTTTCATGGATTTAGGTATTCCCACACTAAACTTTATCGAAGATACCTACCGTTGAACAAATCAAACTCGTCGCCTGGATTTCCGGTCACTATCTAAAATAGTAAAATGAAGTTTCCACTAAAGAATTAAAGGTTTTTAAAAACGATATTATAGCAATCGATAGATTTTTTTACTTATTTTTGCTGGGCTGGATAATCTGAAAGTCCTTTTTTGCTTATCACCCCCCCCCCCTTTTTTTTTTTCTTCGTTAAATCAATTCGACCACAACTACGACCCTTGACATTAATTACTATATACTACTGCTACCTCTACTACTACTACTGCTGCTACTACTACTACTACTACTACTGCTGCTGCTGCTGCTGCTGCTACTACTACTACTACTACTACTACTACTACTACTATTACTACTACTAGTTGCGAAGCACCGTAAAAAAAATAACAAACAATACATTTCCCTTTTCCTGCAACACCTTTAATAAAGAAATAGAGAATGAGAACTTTTTTTCATTTATAAGAATAACACAAGGATCCCTCGATGCGGCTTTTGCTGTCAAGTGCCATCGTGCCATCTTTCACGACTTCAAAATAGGTGGCTTTCTGAGAGTGGAAAGAATACAGGGTAAAAAAGGCTAGAAAAAGAAAAAAAAAAGCAAAAAAAAAAAAAAAAAAAGAAGAAGCAAACAAATCCTCTTCTGCGGTAATTTTTTTTCTTTTCGAAATCATTTCCCAGATGTAACCGTGTCAACAGCTTTCAGGGAAAAAGTAACACGTGCAAAGTTTAAACCGAAAGAAAGAGAAGAGAAGTCATGATGAGAAGAAAGATTTGAGAGAGAATGGCCAATTCTTTCTTTATTTTTATTTATAAGAGTGATTCTAAGTCGTGAATCTTAGCTCTTTGCAACCCCCTCTCCGGTACATCTCTAACAACGTATATTAGCCCAATATTTCGCCTTTAAGCTTTAAACGGAGGGTTTGAATCCTACAAAAAGCATGTATTTTATCAATGTCATTGCCTCCGTAATATTTTGTTTACACCAGACTCATGTCACTCATGGTCCAGACAGCAGCAGCGCTTCATTCTTCACCAAACTAGACGCTGGCAAGAAACTCCGAGATGAGAGGCGCGGGTGCGGTGGAAATTAGCAACCCACCAGTCTTCGGTAAAACTGATACTTTATTACCCACTAAATTGGCTCGATGAACACGGATTTCTTTAATTTAATTTAAAAATTCACACCAATCAAAAAACACTTCCATGAACTATTACTGTCGCAAGCTGTGTGTTTATAATCTTTGCATCCAACAGCAAGCTGCTCCAGCCCAGGCTTTTTGTGACACACATGGAACGAGAGCGAAGGAAAACGCGGGGTAATTAAATACATGCGTCATACCGAAGGAACTACATGTCCAACCCGTGGCGCTGGTACTAGCGGTAGTCGCGTGAACTTCCAAGCTGACTCTTCACGCGTGACGCTCCGCCCGCACCACATCAGGACGGAGATGATGCTCAGCAGGACACAGAACGAGAGAACTCAAACCAACTTTACCACCACAAAACTCTGTTTTGTTTGTTTTCATCTCAATTATAGACTTACTATGTCTTTATCACCTTCGTCAAATCCATTTTACACTGGCCCCTTAATCCCACCATCACACTATAATATTAACTTGTACCATTTACTGTATTCATGTTTTTGATACCGGTAACATGCATTTTGCCACTGTATATTGTTTCATCTCGTTTCATTGACACTTCGCAATAGTGCACGAGAAACCTATCCAGGAGGATAATACTAATTCTTCTAATCTAGTCATGGACTATCAGTCAAGCAGATCCTGCTTTTAACTGATAATTCTTTCCGACCTTGACATATTGGTAAAATATTTTCAATGTTCCTAAAAGTTTTAAGACACAGAAAAACTTTTTTTTTTTTTTTTTAAATAGATTGCAGTTATTTAATTTCGACGGAACACTTTATTTGGATTTTGAATATTCTCATTTTTGTTACGACTTTGCATTTCACATTACAACCTGAACATTTTCAGCCCTCTTAAATCCCAAATCGATAACTAGCCAGAAAAAAAAAAAAATGGAAGTCACAATCTCCTCAACATTTCTGATAACAACAGTATGAAAAATAAGATGGAATCCAAAGCATTACAGCATATAGAACAATTATCTTTTTGCTCTTTGTATTTATGTGGGAAATGCGAAAAAAATTCAACTACAGATTTTACAAAGCTCACTTTTTGGACTTAAATTACTCTGGTTATTGAGTGAAGAGATGGGATTCAAACTACATGTACGAGACAGTCTAGCCACATCTCCTTAGGGTTGATCCAAATACTCTGCTACTGAACTATGTGACACCCAATAAAAAGTGGATAAAGTAACAGCATCAAACAACACAACAAGCACAATCAATTCAAGACTGAGACTGCAAGCTCAAAGCTTTGGTTGACTTTCCATGTATTTTTTGATATTCTTCACCAGAATATGGGATTTTTTTTTATCTTTCGTGTACATCCAACATAGTCATTGTACGTATACTGCACCATCACAAACATATCAATTATATGTAGTTCATACATATGTATGTATAATTATATATATATGTAAAGAGTAAAACAATCAGATGAAAGAATCAAAACAACGAATTCTGGTGGTTCACACCTTTAAGATCCATGTAAACACATAACATGACACTAAAACAATTCCATAGAGATATCAAAACTGCTGGATGCCGCAACTTTGGATTACATAAAAGTGACAAGATAAACAGTTTAAAAAAGAAAGGAATGGTGGTTACTCTAGTGATAAAGTGTTATGTTGTTTTCTCTTAATAGCAGGCCCCAATACATATGATATAACCTTTCAGAGATCTTAATGCACACAGATAACATATTCTTCTAGCTTAAGAATAGGCAGCTAACTGGTTCCTACTAAATGCTCATTATCATGCAAGTAAAAATAACATGAGGTACTGCACTGCTTGGCACTTGATGCGAGAATCTACAGCCTCATACTGAGTGTTGGGAAGGATCTTTAAAAAGATTGCAGAGGGTCAAAGCTAAAGGTTTTCCCGTTTTGAACAGAAAGGTAAGACTGTGTTTGAAACAAAAACCAAAATACAGTTTAAAAAATATACAGAAACATCAACTTCCCTTTTGAATTATTCTTCTAATTAAATTGAAAAAAATTTTCACAACAGATGGCAAGACGATCAATAGAGAAAGTTTTCAATGATAAAACAACTGTTAATAAACTAGAAATGATTATCGGAGAATAACATCACAACAAGGAGACGTCTCTCTCTTGGGAATCATCTCTGATATTTCATCTATCATGCCTACTGTGGAACTGTCTTCTTTCAGAGAAAAGTCATGCCAAGTAATTTACAAACATAAATACGACTGCCGCCACCCATATAAATTACCCATGACAAAAATTAAAAAAAAAATTGTTCTCATACATGTCAAAATTTTTACTTTTTATGCACTCTTTTGCTTCAAATACTACTTTTCAAATGGAATTTGCCAAAAAGAAGATGGAAACACAGCTTAGTTAATCTTATTGAAAGTTTTTTTTTTTTTTTAATGTTATCTGATTTTCTCTTAATCTTCAGGTTCTAAGAATATCAACATCAAGCCTTTTCTAGCCAAATAAGCTTTGATCAAGCATGGTAACCACATGCGTCTATATCATCATATAATACATCTGTATATACATGTATATATTATCTGTTTGGTTTACCGGGATAAACGAAGATAGGAAAATGCTTTAACTGAGTTTTCTGCAATACCAGTATTATTTATGGTGAAAGCAGCACCAGCAACAATGACAAGGATAAAAAAAAAAACCAACAGGGATTACATTGAAAATTGTTCTTTGGAAACAAGGAAGGGTAGAATTGTGTTTTTTTATGAAGGACAGTCAAAAAAAAAATAATTGTGAAACAAAAAAAAAAAAAAGTCCTACAGACAAAACAGGCAAAACAATGATAAAAAGTCCACCTCATAAAATTCAGAGACCATCATAACTTGAGTTTATCTTTTTTTTTCAATCAGAACATAAATTTTGAGGGTTAAAAAGTAAAAAAAAAAATAAAAAAAAATTCTGAATCATGCAGGTCTGGATGCTTAAAAAAAACTCGTGACAAAATAAAATACAAAGCCCTATTTTAAGAAAAAAGGAAAAGAAAAAAAATCTAAGTAAGTAAAAAAAAAATTGAATACATGCAGAGCGTGGTCAAAAACTGTAAATCTTATTGTAATAATAAAAATAACTCTAAATTGTTCTGATATCAACAAGCAACAGGCAACAAGCAAGGCAGAAAGCATGAATAACAATAATAATAACAATAATAACAATAATAATAATAATAATAATAATAATAATAATAATAATAATAATAATAATAATTGAAAAACAACCCCCCCAAAAAAAAAAAAAAAAAATTCAATAACATTTGGTGGCTTTCTGAACTTTTAAGACTGAAAGAATTTTGTACAATTTCAAGAGAGTGCTAGAAGAAGCAACGAAAGATTAACCAAGGCCAAACAAATAGAATACTGATTACAAATGAAGGTGTGTAAAAGACAATGGTTGCTGCACGCTCATAGAGGACTTTTAGTAGATGGTAGTGCAGCGACTAGATGAAGAAACATAGGGGGTCAACATCAACAAGGTGGGAGTTAGAATACTCGTCCACGTCTGGGAGAGAGAGATAGAGAGAGAGAGAGAGAGAGAGAGAGAGAGAGAGAGAGAGAGAGAGAGAGAGAGAGAGAGAGAGAGAGAGAGAGAGAGAGAGAGAGAGAGAGAGAGAGAGAGAGAGAGAGAGAGACAGAGGGAGAGAGAGAGAGCAACAAACGTCGATAATTTTCAACAAGAGATACTGTTGTCTTAGTAACAAAATTTGACATTGAAGTTTCCATTATCCTCGGGTTTTTTTTGTTCTTATTCTGATATCGCATCAAATGAAAAACAAAACAAAAAACAAACATTTTACAAGCAAACAGAACTTGAAAGTATTTTAGTAGCGCTTGTGTCACGGCGAGGAAACCACACTCTTTGCCCCAAGAAGAAATACCTTCGCCCCTGAGTAATACTTCTTGTCACTAATAATTTCGATATCATACTCAACACTAATCACAAACTAGATTTTGACGTCCTTTGCTGTTGTTTTGATTTTTAAACAAGAAAATGCCGAATGGTGCAGGGTGTTAACCATGGATCTATTGTAAACAGACTCAACAAATATGCAATAAAATATAGTTCGTCTGTAAAGAATGTCTTCATCTTCAACTGGGATTGAAAGGCAAATTGAAAGTTAAAAAAAAAAAGTTCTACAAACCACTGAAGTAAAGGCACGTGCAGCACCTGTTATCATCAACCACTGGATGATTTGTGGCCCTAAAACTCGAAGCTGACCGCCTTCAATGCTGGTCAAACCTTACAGCAAATGCACCACATTTAACATTCTAGGCACTACATTGAATACCGGTATCCAACTTTACCAGTCAACTTAAAAAAAAAATAAAGAAAGAGCATCAGTTACAAAGCCAATTTAACTGAAAAAAAATAAAATTTAACAGACATTAACAGTTAACCACAACAAAACAAAAAAAAAACAAACAAACAACAAACACACATCAAAGCACTAAATCCATTTCAGTATTTCTTGCAAAAGTTATAACAAGAGTGATTGCACATAAGTAGCTGGGCGGTCCTACATGTGTGTTGTTTAGGTACAAACATCAACGGACCCATTGGAAACAGCGACACATCTTGTCATGACAGGTGCATCACACTAAAGTCAGTAACAGTACTGTACAGGCAATGGCAAATTCAAAATCACAGTAAAATTGAGAGAACAGGTTTTGAGTAACAAGAAGCTGTTTTTAACATTTACTAGGTTCTTGGGCGTTAATATAACATGGGTTCGTAGGAGAGCGGGAGCGGGAGGGGGAGGCGATGTAAGCACAGGAGATAATAATATTATTTACTGGTACTATATACTGAATCCACACCAAAACAATAGCAAACTCAACAAAATGAGAAATGAGAGGGAGAGGGAGAGAGAGAGAATGTGAGGCAGATAGAAAAAGAGTAAATGCATATATAGAGAGATAGATAGATAGACGGAGAAAGAGAGGGGGGTGGGGGGGAATATATATACATATATATATATATATATATATATATATATATATATATATATATATATATATATATATATAGAGAGAGAGAGAGAGAGAGAGAGAGAGAGAGAGAGAGAGAGAGAGAGAGAGAGAATTAGGGGAGGAGAAGGAAGTTGAAGAAAGAATCAACAAAGTCTGCCGGCATCCTTTTATCTTAGCCGGATAAAAGTGACAGGCACATAACTGCTCAACCATGTTCGCCTCATTACTAATACACTGTACCATAGGGAACAAAGCCCAAAGCAGGTATGACAGTCACTGATTAGTGGACTAGCACAAATATGATGGCTGTGTGTGCCCAGACAACCACGTTAAGAGAACCATAGAACTGATCCGAAACCTAAGGACTACAATCTTAAAGAACTACTTTTATCAAGAGTCTGACTCTCTGGTAGGGGCTGATGAGCTGGAGTGGTGAGACCGTGACCCACTGCTGCTGCTGCTACTGCTGCCGCCGCTGGGATAGTGTCGTGCTTGCTGAGGTTGCTGGTGCTGGTGGGGATGAAGATGAGCTGAAGGCTGCTGATACTGCTGAGGATACTGGTGCTGATAATGTTGCTGCTGTTGCTGCTGGGCAGGGGAGGTAGGGGTAAGGGGTGGTGGGCCATGTGGATAAAAGTATCCTCGTGGATGAGGCGATGGTACCCTCACCTGCTGCTGCTGCTGCGTCTGGTTATCCTGGAAGTATGAGGAACTCTCGTGGTGGCTGCTGCCGGAGCTTGACATGGAGGCTCCAGGATGGTGCCGAACGCTCGCCTCTCCCTTTCTAAAGGCAGCTGTTGGCGCAGAATGAGAGAGGAGACCAGGCCCCCAGTCGTCCGGTTCCTCAGATTCTCGGCTGCTTGTTGAAGTTCGTGGCTGACCGCCGCTGGAGGTCATGGATTCTACACTGGCCTGGAAGTCCCTGCTCCCGCGGCCTTTGTGCGTGTGGAACTCGGAGCCCTCCATGTGGTACAAAGGCTGGCCGTGGCCGAGCTCCAGGTCGAGACTGTCAATGCTGGAGAGGGACGAGTGTGGAGGTCCTTTGCCTCCGTTGCCCTCCAGGGTGTCGGCACTGGAGCCGGAACTCTTGCTGGGTTTTGTTCCGGACTCAAAGCCTGAGCTGTCATCTTCAGGCATGGAGAGAAACCTGCCGCGCTTCCCCTGGTGTGCGTGCGATGAGGACCGCTTCCCAGTGTTATGTGTGCGCATGTGCCGAGTGATCATATCCCTTCGGCAGGCAGCATATGGACAGTGGGGACATCTGTACGGCTTCTCCCCTGTGTGGGTCCGCTTGTGAGTGTTCAGGTGGTCTGACCGAGAGAAAACTTGTCCACAGTCAATGCACTCATACGGTTTGAGTCCCGTATGCAGGCGCATGTGGCGCGTTAGCATATCCGAGCGGGAGAAGGATCGGTCACAAATTTTGCAGTAGTGAACTTTACTGTTATCAGGTCCTGAGCGCACTGTCTCTGTTGGCAAATGTTTGGCCATGTGTTTGGCCAGATTGTCGTTGGAGGGGAACGCCTGCCCACATACAACACACTGGTAGGCCACATCAGAGTCGGAAAACGATCGCTTAGAGAAATTTTCCCACTTGACGTGAGCCACTGCCTTAGAGGATGCTCTCATGGTCGAGTGCAGTGGCGTGGAGGTTGGGTACAGGGCCCGCGGGGAAACAGCAAGTCTGTTAACGTCATGCATGGAGCCGACAAGTGGCACGCCACTTGTTGACTGGGACGGACTGATGGAGGGGAATGTGAAGAAGCGCGGGGATAACGGGCTGGGGGAGATGATGTCAGAGTCGGAGAGGCCTCCGCCCACACCCGAGCTGGAGGCTGCACCGGGGTCATATGGGCTGGGCATGTTGAAGTTGAAGATTCTGTTGCCCTCAGGCACTGAGCACAGCGGCGACTGTGATGATGATTGGGGAGAGACGAGGCCGTGAGAGGAGTAGCTGAGGCGATGGCCGTGTCTGTACAAGGGAGAGTAATGTTGGCCAGACGGAGATGCCTGGGCAGACTTCACTCCCCCTGGCGAGCTTGTGGGAGTATCTGAATCTGTCGGCATGGAGGCGGAACTGCGATAGAGGCCCCCGTGTTGCTGGAATGCCAAAGAGGATGAAGAGCTTGGCATGGACATTATCATGCCAGGTGAGAGTGGCCCCCGCGACAGGTCTAGGGGCCCATGAGGCTGCTGAATTCGGGGCTTTCCCTGGGGAAATGAGAAATGGTGGTGGGGAGCGACAGGAGGAGGCAGGGGGAATCTGGTCGCAGGCTCCATGAAAACATCTCCCTCATCAGCACTCAGCTCGTGGGAGTCAGTCTTGTAGCTGCTCTCGTCTGTGAAAGACCTGCGAGGACTCTTGGGCATGGAGGAGCTCTCTTCGTCTCCATCATCACTAACACTCTCCAACTTCAACGTGGGCTTGATATCGACGCCAGAGTCGGAGGACGACTGAATAATCACCCTTGATGGCGAGGACGATGTGGACATTTTCACACTTTGTTGGAGACCAGAAACGTCTGCCATTCCAGCGTCCTCGCCAGATCTTTCCTGCTCATTCTGGCGGTCTCCTTTCAAACTGGACACATAGCGCTCGTGCAGTCTGCGTTTGAATTTCGGTGGCTGTAGTCTTTCTTCATCCCTATCTCCGTCTCCTCCTTGATCACCCTCTAGGTCCTCTTCATAACCGCCAACAACGCGCTGCCTGTGGAGCGGCCGCCGACTGGATGGCGAGCATCGACGCCCCAGAGGGGACGCTCGGCGGCTTCCACCAGGGGAATGTGAGGAAGGCATCAGACCAGGAGTGTCTGGGAACCCAGAGAAAGGGCTTTGTTCTCTGCTGCTACCGCTGTCCTCTTCTGCAACGCTTGAGCCCGTTTCTGAGTCGATCAGGGTGTCATCAACATCTGTATCTCCACTGGAGAAGCGATGTCTATGGTGAGAGTGGCCGCTGTCATAGCGGGCTGACGCCCCGAGCCCTACTGGTGTGCTCTTCGAGGTAGCCAGACCAGGTGGAGCCGGTGGTTTCGGGGCTAGAACAACGTCTCCAGTGGTGGACGAGTCTCCGCTACTTCCGGAGGAAACATGCCGCCATCTCAAATGCTCAGCTTTGATAGAAGCAACAGATACACTCAATCCAGCTGCCTCGAGAGAACTGCTCGGGTTTGCTTGGCCCAACCCTCCGGCTGCCCCCCTGAGAGTCACTGGGGGCGATGGCTGCTGGCGCGGCGGGCCCACCTCAGGAAACACGAAAAGCTGTCTCTGTTTGTGTGCACTCGGCGGACTCAGGGATGGGGACCTGTCGGACGTGGGCACCTGCAAGGCCAACGACTTGTGGGTTCTTGGGGACGTGCTGGCCGGCGAGGAAATTACAGGACTGTCAAGCCCTTTGCTGTCACTCACAGTGGCCTGAGAGAGTTTCTGCACAATCTGAACAGTTGGCGACAGGTTGTCTGGCGTGTGGGACATCCACGGCGCCGCCTGCTCCGCCTCAGACAGCAGCTCGGTCATTTGGATTTCTGGTACATTGGCTGGTCTGGCAGAGTGGCGTACATCGCCGCCATGTGCCACCGCTAATGTGCTTTGATCATACGAGCCACTTTGTTGATGAGCCAGTGAGGGTTGCTCACCTGATTCTCGTGCCCCTGGAGTTTCTGTGCTTTTACCTTGGGCACTATGCTGAGAGGGATCCATGACTTCACTGTATCCACGAGACAGTTGCCGCGTCGCTTCTTTTCTTGATCGATCCCAGCCTGAAGACACAGTTGGCTTGTGATAGTGCTGGGAGAGGTGCTCAGAACACGTCAGTGGGGTTTGGATGGGGAATGCAGCCGCCTGTGTGAAAATGGGCGGCGAAGCTCTAAAAGGCAGGAACTGTTCATGGGGTTGATGTCGTCTTCCCTGAAGGAGACCTTCGTCCCCCGAGTGGTGCCTGGATCGAGCGACTACAAGCGACGGTTGAGGTCGTCCGTGGAACTCCTGGCAGATCGGAGGAGACGGGGCGTGCGTCTGGCCGTGCTGGCTTACGTAGGCTCGGACATAAGTTTCGGAGTAATCATGGTGATATTGCGGCACACTTGACCGGTCACAAAGCAGTCGCTGTCGCTCTTGTTGCTCGTCACGGTGAGAGTGGTGAACGCCGCGCTGTTCTGATGATCTGAGAAAAACAGACTCTTCCGCTGCCCATGTTTCAGCAGCTCCGGGCGGGCAGACATACTGCACGGCAGGTGTGGGCGGGCCGTGTCGGGAGGAGCCCTTCTCCCCTCCTGCTTCGGAGCTGTCTGGCGGGCGCCGCCACTCTCGGCTGGGCTGACCTAACTCGCCACTCTCATATGTTGCTGGTGTTGTAGAAGATGTCAGATACACATTGGTTTCACGGGAATGCTGCTGATGTTGCTGGTGGTGTTGTACTTGACTTGAAGTATCGCTCACTCCAAGTTTGCTGCGGGGGGAGTGGGTCATGCTAGTCCCTTCAGGACTTCCTACCCCAGTGCAGCGCGCTAGCACCCTGTGACCGTCGTGATCGGCATCTCCGCCGACATCCTCCTCTCCAATCAAGTCGTGTTCACCATGTGCCTGTCTGGGAGCTCCATGACTAACGGTAGAAATCCTTCTCGAGTCCAACGCTGCAGGTTTCTCCAGCAAGCCCAGCACCTGGCACTTGGAGGTCTCGCCTGATCGGACAGTCACTGACGCTCCAACAGCTTCTGGCTGATGGCAAGCGAAAAGGATCACGGGATGAGAGGTTTCCGGACCGGTGACCGCCGAGTCCCAGCCGAGTGCACCGCTCTGGGCGACGGCAAGTCTAGAGCTTTCAGTCTGTGGTACCGTCTCACGCTCGACTTGGTCCGGAGAAGAGGCGGTCCCTATAATAGCAGCAGAGGATACTCCTGTTCCAAGGGGATTTGCACATACTATCATTAAAGCTGCGAGACTGGCGCCGCGAGATCTCACTGAGAAAGCAGAGTCCGGCTTAACCAGTGGAGGAGATCACATCACTCCCAGTCGAAATGAAGCGAAGCCTGCGCAAGTTTCAATAAAAACTGTCAGCGAAATATCAACAAAGTTTCTTGGTTTCTGTCAACGATATATCAGCAATATTTGTTGGTTCTGTTGATGGCAGGTCCAAAAGACTGGCTGATTGAAATGATGCTGATAACTCCTTGTAAAAGATGACGGTAGCGAAGTATTTCACCGCACAAAACAGTCGCTGGCGATAACCAGTGTTGGGGTTCTCCTCTCGATATTACTGACCTCGGCGTGTATGCCAGTCTCCTGAGAAAAGAGAGAGTAGATCATTGTCAAAACCGCTTCTATACTGCACGACTTATCGCAATGCTATTTGTAAGGAACAAGATTAACCAGTTGGTACGAACAACTTTGCAGTCTATATCCCTGCTGTAATTTTCCTTGTATCGTTTTTTTTCTTTAAAAAAAAAAAAAGGTAAAACGAAAAACAAGAACAGCAGCAAAAACAATACATAACAAAGGCAAACAATCAACGTGCAAAGTCATTTAAGAAGAACAACAATAATAATTTAGTAATAGTAGTAGTAGTAATAGTAGTAGTAGTAGTAGTAGTAGTAGTAGTAGTAGTAGTAGTAGTAGTAGTAGTAGTAGTAGTAGTAGTAGTAGAAGTAGTAATTTGATGTTCATCATAAATGTCACAGCAAAAAGTTTAATAATGACAACAAATGTAATAATCATAACAATAACAAAATAGCCGTTATTTACATTATGCAATAATTAATTAAATAAAAAACAGATAAGCATGAAGGCATACACGCGCACTTTTCACAGAAGGGCGAATTTTCAGTCTCATTGCCACAATGAAAGCTGGTGTCCAAAAAAAAAAAAAAAAAAACTCGAAAGAAAAAAACCCATCTATATCTCCTATCTCATCTGTACTGTGTTCTAACCTTAGCACCGACTGAAAGCTTCGTCACAATGAAACCCGGAGCGGATGTTTATACAGTGCTAGCGGCGCGAATAGAGGGAAACTCCAAACTACGCTCGTTATATAACGGCTGCACGGCGAAATATGCAGAGGGGAAAACCCAAGAGCCTTTCTCGGTCACTCGTCACTCGTCACCACTTACAGCGTTGGTCTTGGTGAGCTTGGGAACTAGAGACCTTTCGGCGGAATCACATGACTGTGGAGTGGTTCATTTTGAACACAGACAGCCGTGCACACACGGTCTTCAATCTTTAATAACTTCCACTCCCCAAATAAAGTTTTTTTTTTCGTTACATTTTATTGCTGGAAAGGGGGTGAGGGGTGTTGAATTTGGGTCCTGTGTCTCTTGAATGCTGACAAGTTGTGACAGTGTAAATCACGATCAATCAAGCAAGAGCAATTTCCAAAGTGATAATTCAAACAGGCTTGATTCAGATCCTGTTGTTCTGGCGTCGACTTATGACAGCCACGCAACAGCCCATTGGTGGCTGTTCACCACATCTGGTACAGCCCTGTCGCTTTGTATTGCCTTTTCCCCCCCCTCGAGAAAAGAAAATAGTAAAAAAAATTGTCGATTTTGATCATATGATAACAACAAAAACAAAAACAACAATAACAATAACAATAATAATAATAATAATAATAATAATAATAATAATAATAATAATAATAATAATAATAATAATTAATAAATAACCACTCTTCAAAACCGGGAGCAATGTAGATGTTTTAAACCCACATGGGTGAATTCAGGCCTAGATTGACCGCGCTTATCGTTTGTTTCACAGAGCCCGCCGTCAGCTCGTGATCAGATCCAGTTCTGCCCCCGTCGGGCAAGGCGGACCAGAAAAGAGGAGGCGCTCAACTCGCTAAACCAAAGACGAAGGATCAAGTCGGAGAAGAATGTCCGGATGGATATTAGGGCGCACATTCAACTTCTGCAGCCACCGGAGAAGAAAAAGAAAAGGAGGAGGAAAGTATCTGGTCAAGTTCTGTTCCAAGGAAACGGATTTCACCGTCTTGTCTATATATAGTGTGGGGGTGTGTATAACAATAGTTTTTTCTATTCGGTGTCATAATTATTTATTTTTAATACCCCCTCTCCTTTCCCTTTTGATTGTTTTCCGTATTCCCAATTAGACTGGATGGGTGGCAGCTGTGTTCTGGGCGATATGTTACGCATTAGGCATAAGCTTAGGCTCCAGGACTGACTGTGTTTTGTTGATATCTAACACATTAATCAAGGTCATAGTGCTAGATCTGTATCTCTCTGTCTCTCTCTATCACTCTCTCTCCCTCTGTATGTGTGTGTGTGTGTGTGTGTCTCTCTCTCTCTCTCTCTCTCTCTCTCTCTCTCTC
>JAWDGP010004779.1:80000-92565 GCA_033675545.1 Elysia crispata
TCGAAATAAAGCATTTCATGACAAACACTTTTAAATAGACTTCGGCCGGAGGGAATAATTATGTTAGGAAAAGATTAGAAATAGAGAGTTTCCTAGAGAAAACGGACACACTTAGGAAAAGGTCAACATTTTGGATGCAGAACATTCTGTTTAAAAAAAACTACAAAACAAAATTAAAAATTAATTAAAATAAAAAAAAAAGTTCAGTCTCAGAAAAATCTAATGGGATTCCAAGTTTTACGGAATCAGTAAGAATGCTGCCTGGAAATAGTAAACATTTCGCAATGTATTGAACAAGGTCTTGTCCTATAGAGTCAGGGTCCGAATCTATGATGTACCGAAAACATCAGCAAAACTTAAGGGATGCGAGTTTCTTATCCTTCAAATTCTATTGTAGTGGGAGCGCAGAACTAGATGGTGTACCATGCTTTATAATTCGTGTTGCAAAATGACCCCTTAGATGAGTTGCACGGGGTTCTTAGCTCGTCACTTATATAACACACAATATTGTAACACGGTTACTGTAACAGCGAGTAATTCAGTTGAGAGAGGGAGAGAGGGAGAGAGAGAGAGAGAGAGAGAGAGAGAGAGAGAGAGAGAGAGAGAGAGAGAGAGAGAGAGAGAGAGAGAGAGAGAGAGAGAGAGAGAGAGAGAGAGAGAGAGAGAGAGAGAGAGAGCGAGATGAGAGGCAGTGAGAAAGGACCGAAGAGGAAGCGAGAGTGGAAGGCTACAGGAAGTACGTCAGCAGACCGGCAGATGTCGTCATAGCTGGTTTAATGAGGAAGCGCGGGGAATCACAAAAAAAAAAAAAAAAAAAAAAAGACATGGCTGTCTTGCTGAGATTAAGTCAATACCCTCCGATTCTCTATCTTGGCCAGCGTCAGAGAGACACTTAGGGCGGATCTCAGAGGAAAGAAAAGGCCATTGGTATTTTCTTCGAGGTTTCAAGCCAATTCCAGCATGATCAGTTGGATGGAGCACACAAAGAGACACACCATCCATAGCATGCCATTGTTAGAACATCTTTGATTTGTACCGACCCCAGCGTAGCTCGAACCAGAAATCTCGAGTGCCTGTACATCTCCCTGTAGATGGCGTGGTTTGTCATACTGACTATTGGTGATCATCTGAAACAAGTTGGCACTTAGCAGATGACAAGGTCAGCCTCTAGAGCCAGGTGTTAAGAAAGCATTGGAAGAAAAAAAAAAAACAACAACAAAAAACATCAAAAAACGAAACAAACAAACAAACAAAAAAACCCCCCAAAAAAAACAAAAAAACAAAAAAACAAAAAAAAAACAACAGACAAACAACAAAACACCAAAGCCTTCAGAAAATGATAATCATAGTTATTATTAATTTCCCTATTCACATTTTGAACGAAATCGTAAACTAGGTGAAAGCGTTCGAAACGAGCTAGACCTAAACATACAAACACAACTGGAAAAAAAAACTAAATGTTTATCCTTCCAGCGTCTATGACAGGCCTGGACTCCACGTGAAACTATGGGGCGCAAAGTTGTACGATAAATGATGACACTGACTCACTACGATGACCAGGTATCGCACTGGACAACTATCGGTCATCCGTACAGATGATAAGTCATAACACTAGCTCAGTTATTTTGATGGCCATATAATAGCCCAAGACAACTCTCAGCCATAACACTGGCTCAGTTATTTTGATGGCCATATAATAACTCAAGACAACTCTCAGCCATCCACCCAGAAGATAAGTCATAACACTGGCTCAGTTATTTTGATGGCCATATAATAACTCAAGACAACTCTCAGCCATCCACTCAGACGATAAGCCATAACACTGGCTCAGTTATTTTGATGGCCATATAATAGCCCAAGACAACTCTCAGCCATAACACTAGCTCAGTTATTTTGATGGTCAAATAATAGCCCAAGACAACTCTCAGCCATAACACTGGCTCAGTTATTTTGATGGCCATATAATAACCCAAGACAACTCTCAGCCATAACACTGGCTCAGTTATTTTGATGGCCATATAATAACTCAAAACAACTCTCAGCCATCCACTCAGATGATAAGTCATAACACTGGCTCAGTTATTTTGATGGCCATATAATAGCCCAAGACAACTCTCAGCCATAACACTAGCTCAGTTATTTTGATGGCCATATAATAACCCAAGACAACTCTCAGCCATCCACTCAGAAGATAAATCATAACACTGGCTCAGTTATTGACAAACACCATTATGAATCTATCAGACATCTTTGGACCTATGTGTCTTTAGTTTGAGTTCCAAAAATGAAAACTTCAAAAGCATAGATCTCCCACCCCCCAACCTTCGTCCACTATCTTCAAAACACTGGTTCGTCTTTGAGTCACAGAACGAATATTGTAGTATTTCCCAGAGGGGATCAATGAGATAATAGACTACTTAGGGAACTCGCCCCCGTAGGGCGAGTTTCCCGGGCTTCCCGAGGAGCCCTTGGTAGTGCACTTTACGTGCTATAGCGAATTAGCTCCCGTACTAATTCTGCTATACTGAGTAGGGCCAGCATGATTGGGTATGTAGAGAAATCAAAACTTTAATTTCCTGCTAGGCCCATTACCCGGAAGCGGGTGAAGTGTGTGACTGTTGCGACCCTGTGTGAAGTTGTCTAAGCGCGAAGTTGGAATTGTCCACCCTGCAGACCATACATTTCAGGCGTCGCAAGACAAGTGCTAGTGTGAGGTCGTTTATGAGGACGCGTCTGTAGGCCGACGCGCTCTCCGCCTGTGACCCGCCCAGAGGGGATCAAGTAGCATACATCACTTTAACAACACAAGCAAAATTCACCAGCGCTTGTAACCTGATACCAGCACGACTTACGCTGCTCATGTGACCTCTACACAAGACGCTTATTATTGGTTTATCAACACAGGTATATGCGGGCATGCTTGTGGGTGTATTTTTTTTTTAATGTCTAAAATTGTGATAAGAAACCACGAGGCTGTACAAAGTTCAAGAATCAAAATGTTAAGCTTAAAACACTAGTGTTTATCACATTCAAGAGGCACGAGAAGGGCGGCAGTTATAGTTCAAACAATTCACTCATTTAACTTGCGACTCCTACTACATGAAATGTTTTGCAAATTAAGTAAAAAAAGAACAAACAAACAAACAAACAAACAAAAAAAAAAAAACCCACGCAATGAAACAAAGACTAAGCTAACAGCAATGAAAATCAAAGTCAATGAAGTGTACTTTTAAAAATTTCCCTTTTTTTTTTTTTTGAAAGCTTACCCTGTGGCTGAAGCGAATCAGTTTGCTACCTCCGTGCCGTGATATGGACAGGGTTTAGGTTATAAATTCTGACATTCCGAATCCACATTCTCACAGAGCAAAGTGTGCATGACATGCAGCTTGCTCTCACATGTTTCCAATTATCTCTGACAGTTCAACGGAAACAGCGTGTCGCACTGGCTGTGTGACTGAGACAGTCAGTGACCGGGGCAGTTAGAACGCTTGCCCTTAGATCTATCAGGATGGAAACACAGTTCAACACTGGCTGTGTGACTGAGACAGTCAGTGACCGGGGAAGTTAGAACGCTTGCCCTTAGATCTGTCAGGATGAAAACCCAGCCCAACACTGGCTGTGTGACTGAGACAGTCAGTGACCGGGGCAGTTAGAACGCTTGCCCTTAGATCTGTCAGGATGGAAACCCAGCCCAACACTGGCTGTCTGACTGAGACAGTCAGTGACCGGGGAAGTTAGAACGCTTGCCCTTAGATCTGTCAGGATGAAAACCCAGCCCAACACTGGCTGTGTGACTGAGACAGTCAGTGACCGGGAAGTTAGGACGCTTGCCCTTAGATCTGTCAGGATGGAAACCCAGCCCAACACTGGCTGTGTGACTGAGACAGTCAGTGACCGGGGAAGTTAGAACGCTTGCCCTTAGATCTGTCAGGATGAAAACCCAGCCCAACACTGGCTGTGTGACTGAGACAGTCAGTGACCGGGAAGTTAGGACGCTTGCCCTTAGATCTGTCAGGATGGAAACCCAGTTCAACACTGGCTGTGTGACTGAGACAGTCAGTGACCGGGAAGTTAGAACGCTTGCCCTTTGGTCTGTCAGGATTGAAACCCAGTTCAACACTGACTGTGTGACTGAGACAGTCAGTGACCGGGCGAGTTAGACGCTTGCCCTTAGATCTGTCAAGATCTGCCCAATACTGGCTGAATTGGTTGCTAGAACAAAACAGCCGAGACCACTTTGTATTGTGGAGAATGCGCTTTATGGGCCATGCAAACCAATAAACCAATCGATGAACCAATCAATGTAGGGGGAAATGTTTTCACAGACTGATGTTAATTTTTTTCTTCTTATATTTATTTTACCATCCGTTGTTAATTCTGTAGATTTAAACTTTAAGTTGTACAGACGACGGCCGAGCTTTGTTCCGATATCAGGACAATTAGCTCGACTCTCTTCGGGAAATTGGCGAAACAGAGCAACAGGAAACTTGAATCACTGGTGAAGCTATAGAAAGTAAAACAAAACAAAACAAAAAAACATTGAGCTCGTTTTATTTCGCATAGTTCTCGTTTTCATTCAACTCAGCACTACTGTGGCAAGAAATTATTTTCATTAACACCGAAGCCTATCCCAATGGTCGGTCACGTCGACCATTACATAAGTAGCGTCGGAAAAAAAATCGACCACCCACACAAAGTCACGCACACTGTGACAATGTATGTTATCTCTGAGCTATCACGAGCTATCACCACAGTAGAGATAGCTACTAGCTCCAACAGATGCGGCACTGTCATTCACAAATTTCTCTTTAAAAAAGAAAACGAAACAAAACAGAACAAAAAAAAAAAACCAAAAAACAAAAACAGGCCCACAAACAAACAAAAAACCCCCCTGATAATGACATACATGTGACGAGCGTTGAACAATGCTGAGTCACACCGTAAACCACACTGAGGAATGCTAAATCCATGGACGGTGATGTCTTTAACGTTGTCGGAAATCCTAAAAAAAAAAACAAAAAAAACACGCCAAGGAATTCCTTAGACACACATCCTAGGTAATAATTCATGCACTGTCTTGAACGTTGAGGGAACAGAGTGGTAATCCTGAATTTCTAATTTAGTTAATGTTGTTTTATACCTGATACGGTAATGGGAACTGCTCTGTGACGCGAAGCAACACCAATTTATAGGACACTGGATCCTGGCAGAAAACCACATCAAGACGTCAAAACAGTTTCGAATACCAAATACGAAAAACACTCTAATTTATGATCGGTGAAGGAACACTGGAGCAATCAAAGAAAAACAGTCAGACTCAACCGGTGGAGGCGGTATGATTTTGTGTTGCAGTAAGCTAAGGTGTTAAGAGTTAAGTGAAACTGCTCGGGACTGTTCAGCGACGAGAACGCAATAATGCGTCGGCGCCTGAAGACTGAAGGCGTAACTCGTTGCGGGCGTGAGTGGAGACCTAATTATGAGAAGGATGCATGTTTCTAGAGTGCTCGCTGGAGTGGACTAGGCCAGACTTATCAAGTGGTCCTTAAGGTTTTTGTCGACGAGCCTGGCTAGGAGTGATTGCATGCAGTGTGAAGAGCCGAGGAAACAGCTCAACCTTCTACTGGTCTCCACTGAAAGCTCGGGGGCCACCTGGGATCACCCTGATTTTTTTTTTTTTTTTTTGGGGGGGGGGGGGGGGGGGTGCAGTTGCCAAACCACAAACACGTCAACTGGCAAACGATTATCAAACGGTATGTTTTGTTTTGGGTTTGTTTGTTTTTTGTTTTTTGTTTTTTGTTTTGTTTTGTTTTGGTTTTGTTTTGGTTTTTTGTTTTGTTTTTTTTGTTTTTTTTTGGGGGGGGTGTTTCCTGTTGATTTTTTTTTGTTTTTTTGTTTTTTTGTTTTGTGTGTTTTTTTTATACAAAGGATTTTATTTCTTTCACCTTGTTAGAGCACTTGTAGAAACCAACCGAAAGGTCTCAAAAAGTCCAATACTTAACTTAAGCTTCTGTGATGACAAAAGAACCCTCTTCCCTTCCTGTAAGACTGCACCTTCTACAGGAAGCACCCCTGTCTCTACGCCATTCTCCCCCAACCCCTCCCCCCCCCCCCTTACTGACCTGTGCTAGAGATGGATGCCCTGAAGCAAACAGCCTGCGCGGCGATTGACCAACAGGCTGACCAGCTCCACAAGCTGAGCTCGGAGATCTGGGAGCTCAAGGAACTGGCGTTTGAGGAGCACAAATCGCACGCCACGCTGACCCAGTTTCTCCGGGGCGCTGGGTTTGTCGTGGAGCCTCGCCACAAGCTGGACACGGCGTTCGTCGCTAGGTGGGGAAACTTCGATACACATCAAGGTAGCACAGTAATTTAGTTCCGGGTTTAGATCGCGTAACGATTACTGTTTACATGTAACATCAGGCAATGTAGACGGGTTGTAATGTAAAAAAGTATGTCACTATCAGTTTGTGGGCATATATATGCGGATCTAAGTTGGAGGCTAGGTCGCGGACATACATATGCATGTATATGATTTTAAAGAAATTAAATTAGCCTCAACGAGAAACTCATTGGCACGGAACAAAACCTGTTCCAAACATTGGAAGCACCGGTCAGCGGATTCTAGATTTGACAGACTGTGACTATCACGTGAACGCAGAAGAAGAAGAAGAAGAAGAAGAAGAAGAAGAAGAAGAAGAAGAAGAAGAAGAAGAAGAAGAAGAAGAAGAAGAAGAAGTAGAACAAGAACAAGAACAAGAAGAAGAAGAAGAAGAAGAAGAAGAAGAAGAAGAAGAAGAAGAAGAAGAAGAAGAAAAACGAAGAAGAAGAAGAAGAAGAAGAAGAAGAAGAAGAAGAAGAAGAAGAAGAAGAAGAAGAAGAAGAAGGAGACAGGAAAGTCGGTTTTTTTTTTTTTAAGGCAAAAGCCTGAATCTGTCTGTAATAATTCTGTCTTCTTATCCGTTAAAACCGATGTAAAAAGTTAGACTGTGTGGTGTGTATCCTCAGAGGGCAAGCCACATGTGGCTGTGATCTGTGAGTATGATGCCTTGCCAGGGATCGGCCATGCGTGTGGACACAACCTGATCGCTGAAATAGGGGTCGCTGCCGGGCTGGGGATTAAGGCAGCTCTACAAGCAGCGAATCACGACTTGGGAAAGGTTGTTACGATATGATAAATAGAAGCTAATAATCTTTACAACAATAATAACAGCACAGAAATAACAATTATTACAATAATAATAATGATAAGAAGAAGAAGAAGAAGAAGAAGAAGAAGAAGAAGAAGAAGAAGAAGAAGAAGAAGAAGAAGAAGAAGAAGAAGAAGAAGAAGAAGAAGAAGAAGAAGAAGAAGAAGAAGAAGAAGAAGAAGAAGAAGAAGAAGAGGATGATGAAGAACAACAAGAGCAGCAACAGCAGCAACAGCAACAACAATAGCAACAAGAGGAGGAAATAGGAAGGAGAAGATGAAGAAGAAGAAGAACAACAACAGCAAAAACTACAAGAGGAGAAGAGTGTGAAGAGGAAGGAGAAGAAGAAGAAGAAGGAGAAGAAGAAGAAGAAGAAGAAGAAGAAGAAGAAGAAGAAGAAGAAGAAGAAGAAGAAGAAGAAGAAGAAGAAGAAGAAGAAGAAGAAGAAGAAGAAGAAGAAAAAGAAGATGATTATGATGATGATGATGATGATAAAGATGAGGAGGAGGAGGCGGAAAAATGACACTCTACGTGAGACAGACCGTCCTCTCAGTTTGCGCATGTCTCCCACCAGCTCTCTGTCATAGGAACCCCGGCTGAAGAGGCAGGGGGAGGGAAGATCGACCTCCTTAAGGCCGGTGTGTTTGATGATGTTGATGTAGCGATGATGTGTCATCCAGGACCCTTCTCTGATGCTAGACCCATCTTCCTGGGAGGCAAGAGGTAACCTCTCACTTGTCTCAGCTGATGCAGATTTTACATTTCCTTTGTGTGGCCTGATCTTTCTTTTCACCTTCTTTTCTCTATGTTCTCAATCTCTTGTGTACGTGCGTCCTAGCACCCTCGCTTTATCCCTTTTATCTCTGTGTTTCTGTATCCTGTGACATCATGTGTATTCCTCAATCCTTAATCTAATCTATCTCTTGTGTCCTGGTGTTTCTGTATCCTCTGTATTCCTCGATCCTTAATCTAATCTATCTCTTGTGTCCTGGTGTTTCTGTATCCTCTGTATTCCTCGATCCTTAATCTAATCTATCTCTTGTGTCCTGGTGTTTCTGTGTTCTGTGTATTCCTCGATCCTTAATCTAATCTATCTCTTGTGTCCTGGTGTTTCTGTATCCTCTGTATTCCTCGATCCTTAATCTAATCTATCTCTTGTGTCCTGGTGTTTCTGTGTTCTGTGTATTCCTCGATCCTTAATCTAATCTATCTCTTGTGTCCTGGTGTTTCTGTATCCTGTGTATTCCTCAATCCTTAATCTAATCTATCTCTTGTGTCCTGGTGTTTCTGTGTTCTGTGTATTCCTCGATCCTTAATCTAATCTATCTCTTGTGTCCTGGTGTTTCTGTGTTCTGTGTATTCCTCGATCCTTAATCTAATCTATCTCTTGTGTCCTGGTGTTTCTGTATCCTGTGTATTCCTCGATCCTTAATCTAATCTATCTCTTGTGTCCTGGTGTTTCTGTATCCTGTGTATTCCTCGATCCTTAATCTAATCTATCTCTTGTGTCCTGGTGTTTCTGTGTCCTGTGTATTCCTCGATCCTTAATCTAATCTATCTCTTGTGTCCTGGTGTTTCTGTGTTCTGTGTATTCCTCGATCCTTAATCTAATCTATCTCTTGTGTCCTGGTGTTTCTGTATCCTCTGTATTCCTCGATCCTTAATCTAATCTATCTCTTGTGTCCTGGTGTTTCTGTGTTCTGTGTATTCCTCGATCCTTAATCTAATCTATCTCTTGTGTCCTGGTGTTTCTGTGTTCTGTGTATTCCTCGATCCTTAATCTAATCTATCTCTTGTGTCCTGGTGTTTCTGTATCCTGTGTATTCCTCGATCCTTAATCTAATCTATCTCTTGTGTCCTGGTGTTTCTGTGTTCTGTGTATTCCTCGATCCTTAATCTAATCTATCTCTTGTGTCCTGGTGTTTCTGTATCCTGTGTATTCCTCGATCCTTAATCTAATCTATCTCTTGTGTCCTGGTGTTTCTGTATCCTCTGTATTCCTCGATCCTTAATCTAATCTATCTCTTGTATCCTGGTGTTTCTGTATCCTCTGTATTCCTCGATCCTTAATCTAATCTATCTCTTGTGTCCTGGTGTTTCTGTGTTCTGTGTATTCCTCGATCCTTAATCTAATCTATCTCTTGTGTCCTGGTGTTTCTGTGTTCTGTGTATTCCTCGATCCTTAATCTAATCTATCTCTTGTGTCCTGGTGTTTCTGTATCCTCTGTATTCCTCAATCCTTAATCTAATCTATCTCTTGTGTCCTGGTGTTTCTGTGTTCTGTGTATTCCTCGATCCTTAATCTAATCTATCTCTTGTGTCTTGGTGTTTCTGTATCCTGTGTATTCCTCAATCCTTAATCTAATCTATCTCTTGTGTCCTGGTGTTTCTGTGTTCTGTGTATTCCTCGATCCTTAATCTAATCTATCTCTTTTGTCCTGGTGTTTCTGTGTTCTGTGTATTCCTCGATCCTTAATCTAATCTATCTCTTGTGTCCTGGTGTTTCTGTATCCTGTGTATTCCTCGATCCTTAATCTAATCTATCTCTTGTGTCCTGGTGTTTCTGTATCCTGTGTATTCCTCAATCCTTAATCTAATCTATCTCTTGTGTCCTGGTGTTTCTGTGTTCTGTGTATTCCTCGATCCTTAATCTAATCTATCTCTTGTGTCCTGGTGTTTCTGTGTTCTGTGTATTCCTCGATCCTTAATCTAATCTATCTCTTGTGTCCTGGTGTTTCTGTATCCTGTGTATTCCTCGATCCTTAATCTAATCTATCTCTTGTGTCCTGGTGTTTCTGTGTTCTGTGTATTCCTCGATCCTTAATCTAATCTATCTCTTGTGTCCTGGTGTTTCTGTATCCTGTGTATTCCTCGATCCTTAATCTAATCTATCTCTTGTGTCCTGGTGTTTCTGTGTTCTGTGTATTCCTCGATCCTTAATCTAATCTATCTCTTGTGTCCTGGTGTTTCTGTATCCTGTGTATTCCTCGATCCTTAATCTAATCTATCTCTTGTGTCCTGGTGTTTCTGTATCCTCTGTATTCCTCGATCCTTAATCTAATCTATCTCTTGTGTCCTGGTGTTTCTGTATCCTGTGTATTCCTCGATCCTTAATCTAATCTATCTCTTGTGTCCTGGTGTTTCTGTGTTCTGTGTATTCCTCGATCCTTAATCTAATCTATCTCTTGTGTCCTGGTGTTTCTGTATCCTGTGTATTCCTCGATCCTTAATCTAATCTATCTCTTGTGTCCTGGTGTTTCTGTGTTCTGTGTATTCCTCGATCCTTAATCTAATCTATCTCTTGTGTCCTGGTGTTTCTGTGTTCTGTGTATTCCTCGATCCTTAATCTAATCTATCTCTTGTGTCCTGGTGTTTCTGTGTTCTGTGTATTCCTCGATCCTTAATCTAATCTATCTCTTGTGTCCTGGTGTTTCTGTGTTCTGTGTATTCCTCGATCCTTAATCTAATCTATCTCTTGTGTCCTGGTGTTTCTGTATCCTGTGTATTCCTCGATCCTTAATCTAATCTATCTCTTGTGTCCTGGTGTTTCTGTATCCTGTGTATTCCTCGATCCTTAATCTAATCTATCTCTTGTGTCCTGGTGTTTCTGTATCCTGTGTATTCCTCGATCCTTAATCTAATCTATCTCTTGTGTCCTGGTGTTTCTGTGTTCTGTGTATTCCTCGATCCTTAATCTAATCTATCTCTTGTGTCCTGGTGTTTCTGTGTTCTGTGTATTCCTCGATCCTTAATCTAATCTATCTCTTGTGTCCTGGTGTTTCTGTGTTCTGTGTATTCCTCGATCCTTAATCTAATCTATCTCTTGTGTCCTGGTGTTTCTGTATCCTGTGTATTCCTCGATCCTTAATCTATCTCTTGTGTCCTGGTGTTTCTGTATCCTGTGTATTGCACTACTCTCTAATCTATCTCTTGTGTCCTGGTGTTTCTGTATCCTGTGTATTCCTCGATCCTTAATCTAATCTATCTCTTGTGTCCTGGTGTTTCTGTATCCTGTGTATTCCTCGATCCTTAATCTAATCTATCTCTTGTGTCCTGGTGTTTCTGTATCCTCTGTATTCCTCGATCCTTAATCTAATCTATCTCTTGTGTCCTGGTGTTTCTGTGTTCTGTGTATTCCTCGATCCTTAATCTAATCTATCTCTTGTGTCCTGGTGTTTCTGTATCCTGTGTATTCCTCGATCCTTAATCTATCTCTTGTGTCCTGGTGTTTCTGTATCCTGTGTATTCCTCGATCCTTAATCTATCTCTTGTGTCCTGGTGTTTCTGTATCCTGTGTATTCCTCGATCCTTAATCTAATCTATCTCTTGTGTCCTGGTGTTTCTGTATCCTGTGTATTCCTCGATCCTTAATCTAATCTATCTCTTGTGTCCTGGTGTTTCTGTATTCTGTGTATTCCTCGATCCTTAATCTAATCTATCTCTTGTGTCCTGGTGTTTCTGTATCCTGTGTATTCCTCGATCCTTAATCTATCTCTTGTATCCTGGTGTTTCTGTATCCTGTGTATTCGGGATCCTTAAGTCTATCTCTTGTGTCCTGGTGTTTCTGTATCCTGTGTATTCCTCGATCCTTAATCTAATCTATCTCTTGTGTCCTGGGTGTTTCTGTGTTCTGTGTATTCCTCGATCCTTAATCTAATCTATCTCTTGTGTTTGGTGTGTTTCTGTCTCCTATGTTATTCCTCAAATCCTTAATCTAATCTATCTCTTGTGTCCTGGTGTTTCTGTGTTCTGTGTATTCCTCGATCCTTAATCTAATCTATCTCTTGTGTCCTGGTGTTTCTGTATCCTGTGTATTCCTCAATCCTTAATCTAATCTATCTCTTGTGTCCTGGTGTTTCTGTATCCTGTGTATTCCTCAATCCTTAATCTAATCTATCTCTTGTGTCCTGGTGTTTCTGTATCCTGTGTATTCCTCAATCCTTAATCTAATCTATCTCTTGTGTCCTGGTGTTTCTGTGTTCTGTGTATTCCTCGATCCTTAATCTAATCTATCTCTTCTGTCCTGGTGTTTCTGTGTTCCCTGTGTATTCCTCGATCCTTAATCTAATCTATCTCTTCTGTCCTGGTGTTTCTGTATCCTGTGTATTCCTCGATCACTTAATCTAATCTATCTCTTGTGTCCTGGTGTTTCTGTGTTCTGTGTATTCCTCGATCCTTAATCCTAATCTATCTCTTGTGTCCTGGTGTTTCTGTATCCTCTGTATTTCTCGATCCTTAATCTAATCTATCTCTTGTGTCCTGGTGTTTCTGTATCCTGTGTATTCCTCGATCCTTAATCTAATCTATCTCTTGTGTCCTGGTGTTTCTGTGTTTAATGTATTCACCTCGATCCTTAATCTAATCTATCTCTTGTGTCC
>JAWDGP010004782.1:0-21219 GCA_033675545.1 Elysia crispata
GGTGGGGCTTGGGGCTACATTAACTTCCTAACAAGATTTACTCAATGTTTCAAACAATGGTGGGGCTTGGGGCTACATTAACTTCCTAACAAGATTTACTCAATGTTTCAAACAATGGTGGGGCTTGGGGCTACATTAACTTCCTAACAAGATTTACTAAAAGCAACAACAAGATGGAAGCGAAATAAGTCATGAACACTGTGTCATAGATAAACGATTCAGATTCTCATCCACAAGAATCATTTTCTTCTCCCCCCTCTTTCTCTGTTTGTCTGTCTGTCTGTCTGCCTGTCTGTCTCTCTATCTCTCTCTCTCTGTCACACACACATACACACAAACAAAAAGTATTTTTGTTGATACACAAGCAAATTTTTAAAAAATCGGAATTTAAGTTGCTAAACTAAGATCATAATATGATATTATACAAAAGCTTCACGAGGCCGTCCTCAAAATGAGGTAGGAAAAGGAAGATCATAAATCTAATCTAATCCTCAGTTTTAATGAATTGTCCAACAACCGTTAGATAGTCGGAAATGGTGAAGTCTGATCCACAGCCTCGGGTCAGGGTCAAGTTGGCTGTCAGTTCAGATTTGATCCTCTGCCAAGTCGGTTTCACTTAGAAAATCGTAGAAGATAATTCCTGAACCAAACAGCCATCGCTTGAAGCTTTTGAGACTGATCCTCGATGAGATTTTCGCAGCGGTTCTGCTCACACCTGGTACTCAGTGTCTGTCTTCTCTAGCGGAACAGCTCACGCCTCGGTACTCGGTATCTGTCTTCTCTAGCGGAAATCTTCATGCCTGGTACTCGGTGTCTGTCTTCTCTACCGGTTCCGCTCACGCCTGGTACTCGGTGTCTGTCTTCTCTACCGGTTCCGCTCACGCCTGGTACTCGGTGTCTGTCTTCTCTACCGGTTCCGCTCACGCCTGGTACTCGGTGTCTGTCTTCTCTAGCGGTTCCGCTCACGCCTGTTACTCGGTGTCTGTCTTCTCTACCGGTTCCGCTCACGCCTGGTACTCGGTGTCTGTCTTCTCTACCGGTTCCGCTCACTCCTGGTACTCGGTGTCTGTCTTCTCCAGCGGAACAGCTCACACCTCAGTACTCGGTGTCTGTCTTCTCTAGCGGAACAGCTCACACCTCAGTACTCGGTATCTGTCTTCTCTAGCGGAACAGCTCACACCTCAGTACTCCGTGTCTGTCTTCTCCAGCGGAACAGCTCACGCCTCGGTACTCGGTATCTGTCTTCTCTAGCGGAACAGCTCAGACCTCGGTACTCGGTATCTGTCTTCTCTAGCGGAACAGCTCACACCTCAGTACTCGGTGTCTGTCTTCTCTAGCGGAACAGCTCACACCTCAGTACTCGGTGTCTGTCTTCTCCAGCGGAACAGCTCACACCTCAGTACTCGGTGTCTGTCTTCTCTAGCGGAACAGCTCACGCCTCGGTACTCGGTATCTGTCTTCTCTAGCGGAAATCTTCATGCCTGGTACTCGGTATCTGTCTTCCCTAGCGGTTCCGCTCACGCCTCTTACTCGGTGTCTGTCTTCTCTACCGGTTCCGCTCACGCCTGTTACTCGGTGTCTGTCTTCTCTACCGGTTCCGCTCACGCCTGTTACTCGGTGTCTGTCTTCTCTACCGGTTCCGCTCACGCCTGGTACTCGGTGTCTGTCTTCGCTAGCGGAACAGCTCACACCTCAGTACTCGGTGTCTGTCTTCTCCAGCGGAACAGCTCACACCTCATTACTCGGTGTCTGTCTTCTCCAGCGGAACAGCTCACACCTCAGTACTCGGTGTCTGTCTTCTCTAGCGGAACAGCTCACGCCTGGTACTCGGTGTCTGTCTTCTCTAGCGGAACAGTTCACGCCTGGTACTCGATGTCTGTCTTCTCTAGCGGTTCCGCTCACGCCTGTTACTCGGTGTCTGTCTTCTCTAGCGGTTCCGCTCACGCCTGGTACTCGGTGTCTGTCTTCTCTAGCGGTTCCGCTCACGCCTGGTACTCGGTGTCTGTCTTCTCTACCGGTTCCGCTCACGCCTGGTACTCGGTGTCTGTCTTCTCTACCGGTTCCGCTCACGCCTGGTACTCGGTGTCTGTCTTCTCTACCGGTTCCGCTCACGCCTGTTACTCGGTGTCTGTCTTCTCTACCGGTTCCGCTCACGCCTGGTACTCGGTGTCTGTCTTCTCTAGCGGTTCCGCTCACGCCTGGTACTCGGTGTCTGTCTTCTCTAGCGGTTCCGCTCACGCCTGGTACTCGGTGTCTGTCTTCTCTAGCGGTTCCGCTCACGCCTGGTACTCGGTGTCTGTCTTCTCCAGCGGAACAGCTCACACCTCAGTACTCGGTGTCTGTCTTCTCTAGCGGAACAGCTCACACCTCAGTACTCGGTGTCTGTCTTCTCTAGCGGTTCAGCTCACACCTCAGTACTCGGTGTCTGTCTTCTCTAGCGGAACAGCTCACACCTCAGTACTCGGTGTCTGTCTTCTCCAGCGGAACAGCTCACACCTCAGTACTCGGTGTCTGTCTTCTCTAGCGGTACCGCTCACGCCTGTTACTCGGTGTCTGTCTTCTCTACCGGTTCCGCTCACGCCTGGTACTCGGTGTCTGTCTTCTCCAGCGGAACAGCTCACACCTCAGTACTCGGTGTCTGTCTTCTCTAGCGGAACAGCTCACACCTCAGTACTCGGTGTCTGTCTTCTCCAGCGGAACAGCTCACACCTCAGTACTCGGTGTCTGTCTTCTCTAGCGGTTCCGCTCACGCCTGGTACTCGGTGTCTGTCTTCCTTACCGGTTCTGCTCACGCCTGGTACTCGGTGTCTGTCTTCTCCAGCGGAACAGCTCACACCTCAGTACTCGGTGTCTGTCTTCTCTAGCGGAACAGCTCACGCCTGGTACTCGGTGTCTGTCTTCTCTAGCGGAACAGCTCACGCCTGGTACTCGGTGTCTGTCTTCTCTAGCGGAACAGCTCACGCCTCGGTAATCGGTATATGTCCTCTCTAGCGGAACAGCTCACGACTCGGTAATCGGTATATGTCCTCTCTAGCGGAACAGCTCACGCCTCGGTACTCGGTATCTGTCTTCTCTAGCGGAACAGTTCACGCCTGGAACTCGGTAACTGTCTTCTCTAGCGGAACAGCTCACGCCTGGGACTCGGTATCTGTCTTCTCTAGCGGAACAGCTCACGCCTCGGAACTCGGTATCTGTCTTCTCTAGCGGAACAGCTCACGCCTGGGACTCGGTATCTGTCTTCTCTAGCGGAACAGCTCACGCCTGGGACTCGGTAACTGTCTTCTCTAGCGGAACAGCTCACGCCTGGGACTCGGTATCTGTCTTCTCTAGCGGAACAGCTCACGCCTCGGAACTCGGTATCTGTCTTCTCTAGCGGAACAGCTCACGCCTGGGACTCGGTATCTGTCTTCTCTAGCGGAACAGCTCACGCCTGGGACTCGGTATCTGTCTTCTCTAGCGGAACAGCTCACGCCTGGGACTCGGTATCTGTCTTCTCTACCGGTTCCGCTCACGGCTGGTACTCGGTGTCTGTCTTCTCCAGCGGAACAGCTCACACCTCAGTACTCGGTGTCTGTCTTCTCTAGCGGAACAGCTCACACCTCAGTACTCGGTATCTGTCTTCTCTAGCGGAACAGCTCACACCTCAGTACTCCGTGTCTGTCTTCTCCAGCGGAACAGCTCACGCCTCGGTACTCGGTATCTGTCTTCTCTAGCGGAACAGCTGACACCTCGGTACTCGGTATCTGTCTTCTCTAGCGGAACAGCTCACACCTCAGTACTCGGTGTCTGTCTTCTCTAGCGGAACAGCTCACACCTCAGTACTCGGTGTCTGTCTTCTCCAGCGGAACAGCTCACACCTCAGTACTCGGTGTCTGTCTTCTCTAGCGGAACAGCTCACGCCTCGGTACTCGGTATCTGTCTTCTCTAGCGGAAATCTTCATGCCTGGTACTCGGTATCTGTCTTCTCTAGCGGTTCCGCTCACAACTGTTACTCGGTGTCTGTCTTCTCTACCGGTTCCGCTCACGCCTGTTACTCGGTGTCTGTCTTTTCTACTGGTTCCGCTCACGCCTGTTACTCGGTGTCTGTCTTCTCTACCGGTTCCGCTCACGCCTGGTACTCGGTGTCTGTCTTCGCTAGCGGAACAGCTCACACCTCAGTACTCGGTGTCTGTCTTCTCCAGCGGAACAGCTCACACCTCAGTACTCGGTGTCTGTCTTCTCTAGCGGAACAGCTCACGCCTGGTACTCGGTGTCTGTCTTCTCTAGCGGAACAGCTCACGCCTGGTACTCGGTGTCTGTCTTCTCTAGCGGAACAGCTCACGCCTCGGTACTCGGTGTCTGTCTTCTCTAGCGGAACAGCTCACGCCTCGGAACTCGGTATCTGTCTTCTCTAGCGGAACAGCTCACGCCTCGGTACTCGGTATCTGTCTTCTCTAGCGGAACAGTTCACGCCTGGAACTCGGTAACTGTCTTCTCTAGCGGAACAGCTCACGCCTGGGACTCGGTATCTGTCTTCTCTAGCGGAACAGCTCACGCCTCGGAACTCGGTATCTGTCTTCTCTAGCGGAACAGCTCACGCCTGGGACTCGGTATCTGTCTTCTCTAGCGGAACAGCTCACGCCTGGGACTCGGTATCTGTCTTCTCTAGCGGAACAGCTCACGCCTGGGACTCGGTATCTGTCTTCTCTACCGGTTCCGCTCACGGCTGGTACTCGGTGTCTGTCTTCTCCAGCGGAACAGCTCACACCTCAGTACTCGGTGTCTGTCTTCTCTAGCGGAACAGCTCACACCTCAGTACTCGGTATCTGTCTTCTCTAGCGGAACAGCTCACACCTCAGTACTCCGTGTCTGTCTTCTCCAGCGGAACAGCTCACGCCTCGGTACTCGGTATCTGTCTTCTCTAGCGGAACAGCTGACACCTCGGTACTCGGTATCTGTCTTCTCTAGCGGAACAGCTCACACCTCAGTACTCGGTGTCTGTCTTCTCTAGCGGAACAGCTCACACCTCAGTACTCGGTGTCTGTCTTCTCCAGCGGAACAGCTCACACCTCAGTACTCGGTGTCTGTCTTCTCTAGCGGAACAGCTCACGCCTCGGTACTCGGTATCTGTCTTCTCTAGCGGAAATCTTCATGCCTGGTACTCGGTATCTGTCTTCTCTAGCGGTTCCGCTCACGCCTGTTACTCGGTGTCTGTCTTCTCTACCGGTTCCGCTCACGCCTGTTACTCGGTGTCTGTCTTTTCTACTGGTTCCGCTCACGCCTGTTACTCGGTGTCTGTCTTCTCTACCGGTTCCGCTCACGCCTGGTACTCGGTGTCTGTCTTCTCTAGCGGTTCCGCTCACGCCTGGTACTCGGTGTCTGTCTTCTCTAGCGGTTCCGCTCACGCCTGGTACTCGGTGTCTGTCTTCTCCAGCGGAACAGCTCACACCTCAGTACTCGGTGTCTGTCTTCTCTAGCGGAACAGCTCACACCTCAGTACTCGGTGTCTGTCTTCTCCAGCGGAACAGCTCACACCTCAGTACTCGGTGTCTGTCTTCTCTAGCGGAACAGCTCACACCTCAGTACTCGGTGTCTGTCTTCTCCAGCGGAACAGCTCACACCTCAGTACTCGGTGTCTGTCTTCTCTAGCGGTTCCGCTCACGCCTGGTACTCGGTGTCTGTCTTCTCTACCGGTTCCGCTCACGCCTGGTACTCGGTGTCTGTCTTCTCCAGCGGAACAGCTCACACCTCAATACTCGGTGTCTGTCTTCTCTAGCGGAACAGCTCACACCTCAGTACTCGGTGTCTGTCTTCTCCAGCGGAACAGCTCACACCTCAGTACTCGGTGTCTGTCTTCTCTAGCGGTTCCGCTCACGCCTGGTACTCGGTGTCTGTCTTCTCTACCGGTTCTGCTCACGCCTGGTACTCGGTGTCTGTCTTATCCAGCGGAACAGCTCACACCTCAGTACTCGGTGTCTGTCTTCTTTAGCGGAACAGCTCACGCCTGGTACTCGGTGTCTGTCTTCTCTAGCGGAACAGCTCACGCCTGGTACTCGGTGTCTGTCTTCTCTAGCGGAACAGCTCACGCCTCGGTACTCGGTGTCTGTCTTCTCTAGCGGAACAGCTCACGCCTCGGAACTCGGTATCTGTCTTCTCTAGCGGAACAGCTCACGCCTCGGTACTCGGTATCTGTCTTCTCTAGCGGAACAGTTCACGCCTGGAACTCGGTGTCTGTCTTCTCTAGCGGAACAGCTCACGCCTGGGACTCGGTATCTGTCTTCTCTAGCGGAACAGCTCACGCCTCGGAACTCGGTATCTGTCTTCTCTAGCGGAACAGCTCACGCCTGGGACTCGGTATCTGTCTTCTCTAGCGGAACAGCTCACGCCTGGGACTCGGTATCTGTCTTCTCTAGCGGAACAGCTCACGCCTGGGACTCGGTATCTGTCTTCTCTAGCGGAACAGCTCACGCCTGGAACTCTGTGTCTGTCTTCTCTAGCGGAACAGCTCACGCCTGGAACTCGGTATCTGTCTTCTCTAGTGGAACAGCTCACGCCTGGAACTTTGTGTCTGTCTTCTCTAGCGGAACAGCTCACGCCTGGAACTCTGTGTCTGTCTTCTCTAGCGGAACAGCTCACGCCTGGAACTCGGTATCTGTCTTCTCTAGCGGAACAGCTCACGCCTGGAACTTTGTGTCTGTCTTCTCTAGCGGAACAGTTCACGCCTGGAACTCGGTATCTGTCTTCTCTAGCGGAACAGCTCACGCCTGGAACTCTGTGTCTGTCTTCTCTAGCGGAACAGCTCACGCCTGGAACTCGGTATCTGTCTTCTCTAGCGGAACAGCTCACGCCTGGAACTCTGTGTCTGTCTTCTCTAGCGGAACAGTTCACGCCTGGAACTCTGTGTCTGTCTTCTCTAGCGGAACAGCTCACACCTGGAACTCTGTGTCTGTCTTCTCTAGCGGAACAGTTCACGCCTGGAACTCTGTGTCTGTCTTCTCTAGCGGAACAGCTCACAACAAGGTTTCACAGATATGCAGGATGGGACTCGACAGCTCGTGGCTGTTCCTAGGATGACACTAAAATTAAGTTTCCTTTTTTACTCCAGATCTCTACTTCTTTTAAAGAATGTCTTTATGACAATGTGAGAAAAATTAAGATTCTCAAGGTTATATATATATATATTAAAACTGTACTATGAGAGACCCTGTAGGAGATCTATATCTTTACGTGTTGTAAAGTTTGCTTTTCTTTAATGTAAGCGTTGGCTCTGGAGGAGATGATATCTGTTATTCATGTAAAATTTCCATTTTATCGTTGTAGTCTTCCTCACCTGTTCATTGTTGTAAAGTTTGCTTTTAGAGATGTCTTTATGACAATGTGAAAAAAATTAAGATGTCTCAATATTATATAAATATTTTAAAACTTTTTTTGTGACATAATTTTATGTTCGTATTTCTTCAAAGCAGTTGTCATCCCCACCTGTTCATTTCAACAGGCAATCATGCTTGTAAACCAATAGGCAGTGACAATCATCCAGAGGGGCGTGGCTAAGGTTTGTGTGAAACAAAAGAACCAATGAGCATAATTAGGGACAAGATGGCCGCTTCACAATACAGATGGAAGTGAGTAGGGCAGGTGCAGGCAAGGATAAAATATTGAAAAAGTTCTGACATTGCATACAGTCACCTCGGCATAACGACAGCCTGTTTCGTTAGTTGCCAAGAAGAAACAAAGAGAAAATTAATCATTTCATTGGAATAATAACAAGTGTAAAATGTGCGAGAAATCCTAAAGAATCTAAAGCTTTCTACTATACTAGAACACCCTTCATTTCGTGACATTATCTGTATATGATGCAGCCAGGCAATAAATGAGGACCGTCCAACCGAGCATTTGTAGACCACCTAGGAATGTCAAATTTGGCATAAAGCTGTAAAGTGCCCTAAAGATTGGAGTGGTAATATTATTTTTCACCAAAGTAGCATTTTAAAAAAAAAATAAGCAGAAATGTGATTATTATTTTTTTAAAAGAAAAAGACGAATGTGCGAACTATTTCCTGTAAGAACAGCTGGGCAGAGACGGCAGGAATGAAACTGAAAGTAGGCATGCAATGTAGGCGGCGACAGATATAAAACCTTCTGGAATGGATCTAGATTTAGAACTATATGATAAGATCTAAGTAAAGAATCTAAAATGGTTGCTCAGATATAGATTCTAGATCTAAGGCCTAAATATTTACAGTAGCTAGACTCGAATCAAAAGGTTAAAATCTACAACTAAAAAAATTCAGATTTTATTTTTAGGATTGGAGATTTTTTAGAACTTTTATATAGGCATAAACAATCGCACGGCTAAGAATTCCCACAAGGCAATGCACTTTTATACCCTTAATGCGAAAATTTGCTTTCTACTGAGCATTTAAAAGGATCCAAAAACAGATTGGGATAGGAACAGAATTAGCCGATTTCCATATTCCAAAAGAATTTAAATCGTTCATCTAAATTTTGCGGTTAGTATAATTATCGAGTTGTCTAGAATCTAGGTAAAGATATGTAGATGGAGGCATATATCTGGATCATTTAACTAAAAGGAGATATATCAAGATCATTAATTTTGTAAGTCTTTTTAATACACAGACATACCCACAGGTTAATGAGAAACGCAAATGTTCCGACTGAGCAAAAACTTCAATATTTCTGTCCTTTCGTTTCGCAGTCTCTAAGGTCGTCAGTTTCTGTGACAATCAAATCCAGGAAGATCAGTTCTTCATCAATTGTTCCACATTATGTGTTTCGATATTTAACTTATATTACCACATCTTCAACCTCGACAATTTTGAATCAATTATCAAATGTCATCAGTGTCTGTCGATCTGCCCGGATGTCACCTTTGCTGTTTACCTGTCAATGTCAACGTCAGTAACTGTTCCCTCTGGTTTCACTCACAGCTAGATTTACAACCATTAGGTTAGTGAAGGACAAACCTCACTCACAGCTAGATTTACAACCATTAGGTTAGTGAAGGACAAACCTCACTCACAGCTAGATTTACAACCATTAGATTCGTGAGGGACACATCTCACTCACAGCTAGATTTACAACCATTAGGTTCGTGAAGGACATATCTCACTCACAGCTAGATTTACAACCATTAGGTTAGTGAAGGACAAACCTCACTCACAGCTAGATTTACAACCATTAGGTTAGTGAAGGACAAACCTCACTCACAGCTAGATTTACAACCATTAGATTCGTGAAGGACACATCTCACTCACAGCTAGATTTACAACCATTAGGTTAGTGAAGGACAAACCTCACTCACAGCTAGATTTACAACCATTAGATTCGTGAAGGACACATCTCACTCACAGCTAGATTTACAACCATTAGGTTCGTGAAGGACATATCTCACTCACAGCTAGATTTACAACCATTAGATTCGTGAAGGACATATCTCACTCACAGCTAGATTTACAACCATTAGATTCGTGAAGGACATATCTCACTCACAGCTAGATTTACAACCATTAGATTCGTGAAGGACATACCTCACTCACAGCTAGATTTACAACTATTAGATTCGTGAAGGACATACCTCACTCACAGCTAGATTTACAACCATTAGATTCGTGAATGACATATCTCACTCACAGCTAGATTTACAACCATTAGATTCGTGAAGGACATACCTCACTCACAGCTAGATTTACAACCATTAGATTCGTGAATGACATATCTCACTCACAGCTAGATTTACAACCATTAGATTCGTGAAGGACATACCTCTCTCACAGCTAGATTTACAACCATTAGATTCGTGAAGGACATACCTCACTCACAGCTAGATTTACAACCATTACATTCGTCAAGGACATACCTCACTCACAACTAGATTTACAACCATTAGATTCGTGAAGGACATACGTCACTCACAGCTAGATTTACAACCATTAGATTCGTGAAGGACATATCTCACTCACAGCTAGATTTACAATCATTAGATTCGTGAAGGACATATCTCACTCACAGCTAGATTTACAACCATTAGATTCGTGAAGGACATATCTCACTCACAGCTAGATTTATAACCATTAGATTCGTGAAGGACATATCTCACTCACAGCTAGATTTACAACCATTAGATTCGTGAAGGACATACCTCACTCACAGCTAGATTTACAACCATTAGATTCGTGAAGGACATATCTCACTCACAGCTAGATTTACAACCATTAGATTCGTGAAGGACATATCTCACTCACAGCTATATTTACAACTATTAGATTCGTGAAGGACATACCTCACTCACAGCTAGATTTACAACCATTAGATTCGTGAAGGACATATCTAACTCACAGCTAGATTTACAACCATTAGATTCGTGAAGGACATATCTCACTCACAGCTAGATTTACAACCATTAGATTCGTGAAGGACATACCTCACTCACAGCTAGATTTACAACCATTAGATTCGTGAAGGACATATCTCACTCATTTACAACTACTTTTTTTAGTTATTAGCAAAGTGGAAAATTGTAATGCTGACTGTAAGCCACGAGAACAAAAATGATTTTGTCAATAAAATCTTGTCCAGAGAACTAATGAAACGTAGAGTCTGAATATTTAATTTCATTTGCAAAAAATTGTTTAATCATTTTATGAAAGACAATAAGTTCCTGTGAAGAGGCAGGATATTAACAATATGGTTTAACCATATAACATTTTCTGTCTCTCATGATGATGACGCTTACTTGCACCGCGAATTCTCTTCACTTTATCAATTGATTAATTAATTTGTAAGATTGGCTGGGTGAAGGATTTAATGAAGTTACGTATTTTCATTAATTGATAAATGATTGATTGATTGACTGAATGTTTGATGGATTGATTGATTCAGTAAATTTAAAGTGGCAAAGTTATCTGCTGGTCCAGATCTAGAAACCTGAGACACAACAAAAAAATCCAAAAATATGTACACAACACCATCAACTTTAACGACAAGTGGTGGGCAGCATCTAAATCTGATCGACATGCGCATTCCTCCCCCCCACCTCCCATACACACATAATCGCCTGGAACAGTCTTGAGCAGTTTGCAGCTCAAATACAAAGGTAGCTAACTATTGCCTGCTGTCCAGATCTGTTGTAAAGTTACCAAGAATTGCTTGACGAGCTACCACTTTCTGTTCATCTTGCGCAGATCTGATCTAATTTGTGTTGACTTCTCAGAAACAATTAAAGATATGAAGCTCGAGGCTGACTTTTGTCGTGTATTGTTTCATACTTCTTGACATTTCGTTTAGAGTAAAACACTTTTACAATAAGCAGTCGCATCTCTCAGTCGTTGAGAATGTCCATCTTTTATAAATTAATAAAAAAATACTTTTTACTTCCGCTTTTAAAAAGTCCGCCCATAATGTTACTTACTGATATATTTGAATATTATCCCTGCAACATACACATTAAATAATGCGAAATACCCCTTCACTTACAAAATTTTTCTAAGGACTGTTGATTGCTTCCTGCTGCCATATACCATGGGGAAAAAAGGGCATCCATGGCTATAAACACTCAAAGATTTTATTCTGTACAGAATGAAAGAGTTGCCCGAGTTCTATGGTTTATCAAAAGTTAGCATATATTACAGACAAGAAACAGAATATTCTACGAATGATCATGTTAAACCGGACCACAAAACTAGAGCATGCTCGACAAAAAATAAAATAAACACCAAACACAGGAACAGAAAACAAGAACATCTTGTGTGCCAGATAGCAACCGTTGACACTGAGCACTAGTTTAGAAATTGAAAATAATGTTCTCGTCCTTTCTTTTCTACTACTACTACTACTACTACTCCTACTACTACTACTACTACTACTACTACTACTACTACTACTACTACTACTACTACTACTACTACTACTACTACTACTACTACTACTACTACTACTACTACTACTACTACTACTACTACTACTACTACTACTACTACTACTACTACTATTACTACTACTACTACTACTACTACTACTACTACTACTACTACTACTACTACTACTACTACTACTACTACTACTACTACTACTACTACTGGCTTTATTCTTCATGTGCTGAGTTCCTTCAATGAAAACAACTTTTCTACTCGAATTCTTTTTTAAGAGAAATGTAGCAACTAACGATCCCATAGACATATATCTAAAATCCGAAGGTCGTTGCTAACACTGGCCATCTTAAACCCCATAACTCTGCCTGTTTTCTTTGAAGAGAGGGGCTAGTTCTCCCCCATATCTTGGCTGGCCGGAGCACCCCAACCAGAAGTGTAGATCTCCTGTGGGATCATAATCCGGCTGTAGGTGAGGATGTCCATTATTGATGAGGCTACCCCAAGAGCCAGGAAGGATCTGGAAGGAGTGAGACGGTCTCAGAGTGTCTGGTGAAGCTTCCCATCAGCCGCGTGTGTCAACAGAGGCAAACGGCTGGCCAGACCAATTATGTCAACAGAGCCTCGGGTCACATCTGACACGAGCCTGTCATGCATTTGTGGAGAGTTGCTCTGCCAGACAAACGAGTCAATATGAAGGAGCCAAAATAATGCACTTACATTTTAATGTTACAGGATATAGATAAATTTTAATGAATTGCAACAATAAATAGGAATATGAATTTGTACAACTGAAATCTCATTACAGCAGGGTCATTTTTTTTAAGCTAAACCACTATCGTTATTATTGCCCCTGTTGGTGCTTTTTGGGTTTTTATTTCTCCAGTAGTTCTTTATTAACTATAACCAAATGAATGGCACTACATAGTGTGCAGTATATTCAGACTGAAATGAACTGATCCCTAACGAACGATTTGCTTAGAATTGTACGATATTTTGTTTCTCTAGCCAGTGTATCTAACTTAATTAGCGCCTCTACCCTCCGTGACTGATACGGCTCTAGATCTAGTACTGTCGGTCTCGGCCCTAGCTACCATAGATTCCACATACAGACACAGGAGAAGGCCCAAAATATACACACGAGAAGGCCTAAAATATCCACACAAGAGAAGGCCCAAAATATACACACACGAGAAGGCCCAAAATATACACACGAGAAGGCCAAATATATACAAACACGAGAAGGCCTAAAATATCCACACAAGAGAAGGCCCAAAATATACACACACGAGAAGGCCCAAAATATACACACACGAAAAGGCCCAAATTATACACACAGGAGAAGGCTCAAAACATACACACACGAGAAGGTCCAAAATATACACACACGAGAAGGCCCATAATATACACACACGAGAAGGCCCAAAATATACACACAGGAGAAGGCCGAAAATATACACACACGAGAAGGCCCATAATATACACACACGAGAAGGCCCAAAATATACACACAGGAGAAGGCCCAAAATATGCACACACGAGAAGGCCCAAAATATACACACACGAGAAGGCCCAAAATATACACACACGAGAAGGCCCAAAATATACACACACAGGAGAAGGTCCAAAATATACAAGCACGATAAGGCCAAATATATACAAACCCAGGAGAAGGCCCAAATTATACACACAGGAGAAGGCTCAAAACATACACACACGAGAAGGTCCAAAATATACACACACGAGAAGGCCCAAAATATACACACAAGGGAAGGCCCAAAATATACACACACGAGAAGGCCCAAAATATACACACACACGAGAAGGCTCAAAATATACACACACGAGAAGGCCCATAATATACACACACGAGAAGGCCCAAATTATACACACAGGAGAAGGCTCAAAACATACACACACGAGAAGGTCCAAAATATACACACAGGAGAAGGCTTAAAATATACACACGAGAAGGCCAAATATATACAAACACGAGAAGGCCTAAAATATACACACACGAGAAGGCCCAAAATATACACACACGAGAAGGCTCAAAATATACATACACACGAGAAGACCCAAAACATACACACAATAGAAGGCCCAAAATATACACACACACGAGAAGGTCCAAAATATACACACAAGAGAAGGCCAAAAATATACACACAGGAGAAGGCCAAATATATACACACAGGAGAAGGCCGAAAATATACACACACGAGAAGGCCCATAATATACACACACGAGAAGGCCCAAAATATACACACAGGAGAAGGCCCAAAATATGCACACACGAGAAGGCCCAAAATATACACAAACGAGAAGGTCCAAAATATACACACACGAGAAGGCCCAAAATATACACACATAGGAGAAGGTCCAAAATATACAAGCACGATAAGGCCAAATATATACAAAACCAGGAGAAGGCCCAAATTATACACACAGGAGAAGGCTCAAAACATACACACACGAGAAGGTCCAAAATATACAAACACGAGAAGGCCCAAAATATACACACAAGGGAAGGCCCAAATTATACACGCAAGAGAAGGCCCAAAATATACACACACACGAGAAGGCTCAAAATATACACACACGAGAAGGCCCATAATATACACACACGAGAAGGCCCAAATTATACACACAGGAGAAGGCTCAAAACATACACACACGAGAAGGTCCAAAATATACACACAGGAGAAGGCTTAAAATATACACACGAGAAGGCCAAATATATACAAACACGAGAAGGCCTAAAATATCCACAAAAGAGAAGGCCCAAAATATACACACACGAGAAGGCCCAAAATATACACACACGAAAAGGCCCAAATTATACACACAGGAGAAGGCTCAAAACATACACACACGAGAAGGTCCAAAATATACACACACGAGAAGGCCCATAATATACACACACGAGAAGGCCCAAAATATACACACAGGAGAAGGCCGAAAATATACACACACGAGAAGGCCCATAATATACACACACGAGAAGGCCCAAAATATACACACAGGAGAAGGCCCAAAATATACACACACGAGAAGGCCCAAAATATACACACACGAGAAGGCCCAAAATATACACACACAGGAGAAGGTCCAAAATATACAAGCACGATAAGGCCAAATATATACAAACCCAGGAGAAGGCCCAAATTATACACACAGGAGAAGGCTAAAAACATACACACACGAGAAGGTCCAAAATATACACACACGAGAAGGCCCAAAATATACACACAAGGGAAGGCCCAAAATATACACACACGAGAAGGCCCAAAATATACACACACACGAGAAGGATCAAAATATACACACACGAGAAGGCCCATAATATACACACACGAGAAGGCCCAAAATATACATACACGAGAAGGCCCAATATATACACACATACGAGAAAGCCCAAAATATACACACACGAGAAGGCCCAAAATATACACACACGAGAAGGCTCAAAATATACACACACACGAGAAGACCCAAAACATACACACAATAGAAGGCCCAAAATATACACACACACGAGAAGGCCCAAAATATACACACAAGAGAAGGCCAAAAATATACACACAGGAGAAGGCCAAATATATACACACAGGAGAAGGCCGAAAATATACACACACGAGAAGGCCCATAATATACACACACGAGAAGGCCCAAATTATACACACAGGAGAAGGCTCAAAACATACACACACGAGAAGGTCCAAAATATACAAACACGAGAAGGCCCAAAATATACACACAAAGGAAGGCCCAAATTATACACGCACGAGAAGGCCCAAAATATACACACACACGAGAAGGCTCAAAATATACACACACGAGAAGGCCCATAATATACACACACGAGAAGGCCCAAAACATACACAGAGGTGAAGGCCCAAAATATACATACACGAGAAGGCCCAATATATACACACATACGAGAAAGCCCAAAATATACACACACGAGAAGGCCCAAAATATACACACACGAGAAGGCTCAAAATATACACACACACGAGAAGACCCAAAACATACACACAATAGAAGGCCCAAAATATACACACACACGAGAAGGCCCAAGATATACACACAAGAGAAGGCCAAAAATATACACACACGGGAGAAGGCCAAATATATACACACAGGAGAAGGCCGAAAATATACACACACGAGAAGGCCCATAATATACACACAGGAGAAGGCCCAAAATATACACACAGGAGAAGGCCCAAAATATACACACACGAGAAGGCCCAAAATATACACACACGAGAAGGCCCAAAATATACACACACGAGAAGGCCCAAAATATACACACACAGGAGAAGGTCCAAAATATACAAGCACGATAAGGCCAAATATATACAAACCCAGGAGAAGGCCCAAATTATACACACAGGAGAAGGCTCAAAACATACACACACGAGAAGGTCCAAAATATACACACACGAGAAGGCCCAAAATATACACACAAGGGAAGGCCCAAAATATACACACACGAGAAGGCCCAAAATATACACACACACGAGAAGGCTCAAAATATACACACACGAGAAGGCCCATAATATACACACACGAGAAGGCCCAAAACATACACAGAGGTGAAGGCCCAAAATATACATACACGAGAAGGCCCAATATATACACACATACGAGAAAGCCCAAAATATACACACACGAGAAGGCCCAAAATATACACACACGAGAAGGCTCAAAATATACACACACACGAGAAGACCCAAAACATACACACAATAGAAGGCCCAAAATATACACACACACGAGAAGGCCCAAAATATACACACAAGAGAAGGCCAAAAATATACACACAGGAGAAGGCCAAATATATACACACAGGAGAAGGTCCAAAATATACACACACGAGAAGGCCAAATATATGCAGACACGAGAAGGCTCAAAACATACACACACGAGAAGGTCCAAAATATACACACACGAGAAGGCCCATAATATACACACATAGGAGAAGGCCCAAAATATACACACACAGGAGAAGGCCCAAAATATACACACAGGAGAAGGCCAAATATATACACACACGAAAAGGTCCAAATTATACACACACACGAGAAGGCCCAAAACATACACACACGGGAAGTCTCAAAACATACACACACAGGAAAAGGCTCAAAACATACACCCACGAGATGGCCAAATATATACACACACGAGAAGGCCCAAAATATACACACACAGGAGAAAGTTCTAAACATAAACACGAGAAGGCCCCAAACATACACACACGAGAAGGCCCAAAACATACACACACACAGGAAAAGGCTCAAAACAAACACACACGAGAAGGCCCAAAACATACACACACAGGAGAAGGCTCAAAACATACACACACGAGAAGGCTAAAAACATACACACACGAGAAGCCCCAAAATATGCACACACGAGAAGGCCCAAAATATGCACACAGGAGAAGGCTCAAAACATGCACACACGAGAAGGCCCAAAACATACACACACGAGGAGGCTAAAAAACATACACACACGAGAAGGCCCAAAATATGCACACAGGAGAAGGCTCAAAACATACACACACGAGAAGGCCCAAAACATACACACACGAGAAGGCTCAAAACATACACACACGAGAAGGCCCGAAACATACACATACGAGAAGGCTCAAAAAATACACACACGAGAAGGCCCAAAACATACACACACAGGAGAAGGCTCAAAACATACACCCACGAGAAGGCTCAAAACATACACACACGAGAAGGCCCAAAATATACACACACGAGGAGACCCAAAATATACACTTACAGGAGAAGGCCCATAATATATACACACGAGAAGGCCCAAAATATACACACTGGAGAAGGCTTAAAATATACACACAGGAGAAGGCCCAAAATATACACACACGAGAAGGGCCAAAACATACACACACGAGAAGGGCCAAAACATACACACACGAGAAGGCCCAAAATATACACACACGAGAAAGCCCAAAAAATACACACGAGAAGGCCTAAAATATCCACACAAGAGAAGGCCCAAAATATACACACACGAGAAGGCCCAAAATATAGACACACGAAAAGGCCCAAATTATACACACAGGAGAAGGCTCAAAACATACACACACGAGAAGGTCCAAAATATACACACAGGAGAAGGCTTAAAATATACACACGAGAAGGCCAAATATATACAAACACGAGACGACCTAAAATATCCACACAAGAGAAGGCCCAAAATATACACACACGAGAAGGCCCAAAATATACACACACGAAAAGGCCCAAATTATACACACAGGAGAAGGCTCAAAACATACACACACGAGAAGGTCCAAAATATACACACGAGAAGGCCCATAATATACACACACGAGAAGGCCTAAAATATACACACAGGAGAAGGCCGAAAATATACACACACGAGAAGGCCCATAATATACACACACGAGAAGGCCCAAAATATACACACAGGAGAAGGCCCAAAATATGCACACACAAGAAGGCCCAAAATATACACACACGAGAAGGCCCAAAATATACACACACACGAGAAGGCTCAAAATATACACACAGGAGAAGGTCCAAAATATACAAGCACGATAAAGGCCAAATATATACAAACCCAGGAGAAGGCCCAAATTATACACACAGGAGAAGGCTCAAAACATACACACGAGAAGGTCCAAAATATAAGCACACGAGAAGGCCCAAAATATGCACACACAAGAAGGCCCAAAATATACACACACGAGAAGGCCCAAAATATACACACACACGAGAAGGTCCAAAATATACACACACGAGAAGGCCCAAAATATACACACACGAGAAGGCCCAAAAAATACACACAGGTGAAGGACCAAAATATACATACACGAGAAGGCCCAATATATACACACATACGAGAAAGCCCAAAATATACACACACGAGAAGGCCCAAAACATACACACAATAGAAGGCCCAAAATATACACACACACGAGAAGGCCCAAAATATACACACAAGAGAAGGCCAAAATCATACACACAGGAGAAGGCCAAATATATACACACAGGAGAAGGCCGAAAATATACACACACGAGAAGGCCCATAATATACACACACGAGAAGGCCCAAAATATACACACAGGAGAAGGCCCAAAATATGCACACACAAGAAGGCCCAAAATATACACACACGAGAAGGCCCAAAATATACACACACGAGAAGGCCCAAAATATACACACATAGGAGAAGGTCCAAAATATACAAGCACGATAAGGCCAAATATATACAAACCCAGGAGAAGGCCCAAATTATTTACACAGGAGAAGGCTCAAAACATACACACACGAGAAGGTCCAAAATATACACACACGAGAAGGCCCAAAATATACACACAAGGGAAAGGCCCAAAATATACACACACACACGAGAAGGCCCAAAATATACACACACACAGAGAAGGCTCAAAATATATACACACAAGAGAAGGCCCATAATATACACACACGAGAAGGCCCAAAACATACACAGAGGTGAAGGCCCAAAATATACATACACGAGAAGGCCCAATATATACACACATACGAGAAAGCCCAAAATATACACACACGAGAAGGCCCAAAACATACACACAATAGAAGGCCCAAAATATACACACACACGAGAAGACCCAAAACATACACACAATAGAAGGCCCAAAATATACACACACACGAGAAGGCCCAAAATATACACACAAGAGAAGGCCAAAAATATACACACAGGAGAAGGCCAAATATATACACACAGGAGAAGGTCCAAAATATACACACACGAGAAGGCCAAATATATGCAGACAGGAGAAGGCTCAAAACATACACACACGAGAAGGTCCAAAATATACACACACGAGAAGGCCCATAATATACACACATAGGAGAAGGCCCAAAATATACACACACAGGAGAAGGCCCAAAATATACACACAGGAGAAGGCCAAATATATACACACACGAAAAGGTCCAAATTATACACACACACGAGAAGGCCCAAAACATACACACACGGGAAGGCTCAAAACATACACACACAGGAAAAGGCTCAAAACATACACCCACGAGATGGCCAAATATATACACACACGAGAAGGCCCAAAATATACACACACAGGAGAAAGTTCAAAACATACACACGAGAAGGCCCCAAACATACACACACGAGAAGGCCCAAAACATACACACACACAGGAAAAGGCTCAAAACATACACACACGAGAAGGCCCAAAACATACACACACAGGAGAAGGCTCAAAACATACACACACGAGAAGGCTAAAAACATACACACACGAGAAGCCCCAAAATATGCACACAGGAGAAGGCCAAAAATATACACACACAGGAGAAGGCCCATAATATATACACACGAGAAGGCCCAAAATATGCACACAGGAGAAGGCTCAAAACATGCACACACGAGAAGGCCCAAAACATACACACACGAGGAGGCTAAAAAACATACACACACGAGAAGGCCCAAAATATGCACACAGGAGAAGGCTCAAAACATACACACACGAGAAGGCCCAAAACATACACACACGAGAAGGCTCAAAACATACACACACGAGAAGGCCCAAAACATACACATACGAGAAGGCTCAAAACATACACACACGAGAAGGCCCAAAACATACACACACAGGAGAAGGCTCAAAACATACACCCACGAGAAGGCTCAAAACATACACACACGAGAAGGCCCAAAATATACACACACGAGGAGACCCAAAATATACACTTACAGGGGAAGGCTCAAAACATACACACACGAGAAGACCCAAAATATACACACAGGAGAAGGCCGAAAATATACACACACAGGAGAAGGCCCATAATATATACACACGAGAAGGCCCAAAATATACACACTGGAGAAGGCTTAAAATATACACACAGGAGAAGGCCCAAAATATACACACACGAGAAGGGCCAAAACATACACACACGAGAAGGGCCAAAACATACATCTACACACTCACATACACACACAGATTGGTGTCCTCGGTCGGTCAACAACCTCACCCTCTTGTCCCTCCTGTTTTTAGGAGGTTTTGGATAATTTGGATACCTACTGAAGAATTGAGTTTATTTTGTTGTTCTATTCGTGAAATTAAAATAAAATTATAGTTATCAGTAGTGATCGGTTCGCCTCATCATCTCCATGTGACTCCTAGCCAGAGGTATGATAAACCAAACAAGATCTGGTAGACGTTATTTTATGGCGGATCTCCAAAGTCTCAGATTGCTTCAGTTGGAAAAATGTATGTAAATGTTTCGTTTTCATCTGGCTTGAGTAAAAATACGGACACATGTCTAACTCTCTCTC